>JANHFK010010859.1:160815-171465 GCA_036250565.1 Sibynophis collaris | reverse complement strand
TTCCACCCATTGCTTCTTGTCCTGCCCTCAGGTGCTTTGGAGAATAGCTTGACTCCCTCTTCTTTGTGGCAGCCTCTCAAATAATGGAACACTGCTATCATATAATCCCTAATCCTTCTTTTCATTAAACTAGACACAACCAATTCCTGCAACTGTACTTTATATGCTATGGCCTCCAGTCCTCTAATCATCTCAACATGTTTTTTACATTGTTGTGGCAACCAAAACTGGATGCAGTATTCCAAGTGTGGTCTTACCAAACATTATAAAGTAGTATCAACACTTCACGTGATCTTGATGCTATCCCTCTGTTAATGCAGTTTAGGACTGTGTTGGCTTTTTTGGCAGCTGCAGCGCACTGCTGGCTCATATTTAAATTGTCCATTAGGACTATTGAGCCAGAGCCTTACAGAATTAGAACCATTCAAAAAAATTTTTTTTTGTATTTGTATTTTTACAAATAATCAAAGTGTCTATTTTTTTTCTTTTTACAATTTTGAGGCTATTACTGTTCTGAAATTTTGGCAATTCTCAATACACAGAAAACATAAAAATAGCAAGTCTAAACAATTCTCTTATATTGTATTAATATTACCCTTCCAGTAATATAAAGGTTATTGGAAGAGTAATAAAGGTTTTAGAACTCTATCTAAAATTATGCAAGCTATATGAAATATTTTTATATACACACATATATCTTAACTGAAACTGAGATTAAATTTAATAAGGTAACACCTTTTATTCTTTATTTCAAATTAAGTTGACATCTATGTTTATCCTAGCACTATGATTAGAAATACCTTATTCTGTGAAAAACAGTTTTCTAGTGACAACAAGGTAAATACATTACTAAAGAAAAGAATCTGTTGCCATAGTTCTATTTTTTTCTAGAATCCAGACACTATTTTTGCCATGAAATCTGGTTTTAATAAACTCATTGGGCCAGAAACAAATTTTCAATGTTTGCACCAATCAATTGGTTCAGATTTCCTTTAATAACTTTGAAATTTAGCAGCAATTTTTTCTTAATGATCCTTGTAAAATGGAGCACTTAGTTTCATACTGTTTTTGTTTTTAATTCAGGGTGTTTATAAGATTTAATGGAAATACAGACGTGCAAGATGCAAAGTTTATTTTTAAAGGCCACTTCCCATGCCATTAACATACTTCCTGGTATAGAAAACAATGTTCTCATTTCAAAAAGGTGGATATTAAAGCTATGGTGCTATTTTAGCCCACCATAAACAGCTGGGAATGAGCAGCAATCTATTTTGGAATGAGCAAACAAATTATAGGAAGCACTGAATTCCAAAATGCATACTACAGCTGTTCAAAAGTTTGCACTGTAGATACATTCCAACAATTTAATAAGAACTACATCTTTCTTGAAGAGGAAGTACTGTTTCCAGACGACATATTTATAAACATCAGGGTTAGTTTAATTGATATAGTCTGTTAAAACTGATAATTTATATATTCATCAGCATATACCTTTGAAGGAACTACAAGGAGCCTTCAACTTATGACCATAATTGAAATTTCTGCTTCTAAGTGAAACATTTGTTAAGTAAATTTGGCTTACTTTGTTTAAGTAAGGGGGAGAACTAGTACAATATTTGCACACACCTTACAGAAAATTCAATGGTCAGAAAAAAACCAATGTGAAAAAGGAAGATACTCAGTTTCCTCCAAAATAAGACATCCCCTGATAATAAGCCCAATTGGGCTTTTGAGCACATGGGTTCAAAAAAATATAAGACAGGGTCTTATTTGGGGGGAAACATGGTAATGAAAAGTCCCAGTCGACCCAGCCCTTATATATTAATCAATTAATGACAAACACTCTGAAAAATCAGTAATAAAACATCACATTGAAAAAAGTGAAACATGCACCTATAGGTAGTCCTCACTTACCAACTACTTGTTCAGTAATGTTCAAAGTTACAATAGTACTGAAAAGGGATATTTATAACTGATCCTTGAACTTGGGCATCATATATCCTAAACTTATCTAAAACTATGATTATTTAGTTTCTTCTTTATATTTATATACTGCCTTGAGAAACCTTGTTAAGCCAAACACAAGTCATGACTGACTATTTTCTCAGAGTTCACTACTAGATACCAACATATTTTAGTTGATCACACTTGCATATAATATAGCCATAACTTCATTTTTTAATCATCTTCTAATCTTCTGACCTTTGAGCCAGATTTCCATCTCCAATTACATCCTCTTGAAAGATAATCTTTTCATAATGTCTATCAGCCTTCACAGTCCTATCTTGCCTCTTCCCTAAAAACTTGTAAAAATATTGAAGAAAATATTTGGTAGAGTCACTAAGACCATCTGTAATTCATTGGCAGAACATTTTATTAAAAAATGAAAGAAGAAAAAAGTCCCAGGTTCAGAATCCTTCCTCAAATTTTAGACTATACCACCAACTGGGGTCAACAATGCTTTGATGGATGGGATATGATCTGATTCAATGTACAACTGCTTCCTAAACCAGAGCTATACAAATATTTCAATATAAATGGTAAAGGATCCTTCAAGGCAAACTCAACTCCTGAACCATGAAGTTTTATTTGCAACAATACAGAAGTGATTTGTTATTGCCCTTTTCAATGGTGAACACACTTGAAAAATACAGTAATATTTTTTTAAAGTACCATGTTTTTCAGTTTGTTAAACCATTCCAGATTCATTCCGTAAGTTAAGCCATTCTCATATTTCTGCTAAACTTAAACCTTGTAATAATTTTTGCTATTTCTCAGACTGTTACACCGCAATTAGTTCTCAATTACCTTTCTAAAGAGTGTTTTCTCTCACGTGTGCGCTATCGTAGTTTAATAGAGATACATTTTTCTCACAATTAAACTGTAGTTTCCAGTCACGTTTTCTGAAAACAGGCCTCAAGGCTGACCTCCTGTGGAGTACTTACTCCTACTCATTAATTAGTTTAACTAAAGATTTAAATAGCACTATTCATACACTCACTTACAATATAATCTAATTTGTAGCTTTACAGTGACTTACCAAAGAGGCAGCAGTTTTTATTCAATTACACAGAGACATATACAATAGTGCCATTGCCTCTCTTTTCCTTTCTCTATTCCACCATAGTTACTTCTGGAAAAGTTATCTACCTATTTGCAAAAATGATGTCATGATGCATTAAATTTGGGACTGGCCCAATTAGAATATAAACCTGTTTAATTATATAAATATTAAAGAACAATTTTGTATGAATAAAACATGCAGAGTTTAATACCTCAGAAAAGAAGATGGTTTTATATTCTAGTATCTTTATCTACAATAAACAGTTGTACAAATTAACCATAGTGATACATGGGTAATAGGACAAAGATGATCTATTGTAATTAAATTAAGTTTAAAAGCACTCAACTACCCTAATTAGGGGAAATGGTACCTACTATGTGCTTTCAGCAATATGAACAACACAGATATTTCTACATAGCGGAAAATGTTTGTAAGTGTGCACACATGCATGAATTGACAGGTGTGCAGGTAAGAGCTTCTGTTACACCGCTTATCCCTCCCAGCTTCAAAAGGTTGCCTGCTCTGCCATGGCAGTTTACTTACGGGTGTTTGTGAAATGTTAATGATAAAGTAGCAGATTTCTATTACAGGTTTTATTTTTGCAATTACTGCCTCTATTTATTGTAGGTGTGACTAGAAACCAGGCAATCCAGCTGAAAAATACTTTGTTATTTTTGTATTCCAGGGTTGTTGGTTCAACAGATCAGAAACCTCGTGGAGCATCCTCTCCCAGCTGTTTCCCCATGTTGGGTCCTTCTCAGGCCCTTGGGTACTCGATGTGAGTTCTGATTGAATGAAAATTAGATGAGCTTTAAAATTGCCAATTTTCTCCGGCTTCGGATTACATCTACAGGGCCTTAAAGTGAGAGTGTGAGTGAAGCTAATTATTGAAGCCGTGTATTAATATTTTAAAATAAATACATGCATAAATAAAGTGAGGGGGGCTGAGTTTGCTTTTCTCCTCTTCTTTCCGAGCTCCATTTATTTCTGTGCCTTGTCTTTTATATTCCAATCAGGGCTGTTCTTTGCGACCCCTTAAATATTAATAACATTATTGATTCATGGAAGTGGTGTTGTACTTAGCATATCTGACATCTGGAGCAGATCTTTTTTTTTTCAATATCCCCTCCTTCATTGCTAAGAGCCAGTTTGATTTAATGGGAAGGTGGGAAACTAGGCGATGGTGAGTTCTAGTCATACCTTACTCACTAAAGGAGCTGAGTGAGCTTGGGCCAGTTGTTCTTGTCATACCTAGGATGCATCTGTCAAAAAAAAGAAAGCTGCAAGAGTCAAAATTGACTTGAAGGCACATTTTCCCCCTCCAAAAAGCTGGTCCACACTCACTACGAACATCTCATGTCTTCACCCAGAGTACACCATCTTCTTTTCCCACCCGGTATGCCATAAAATTATGCAACCAAGATTTCCGCCTCAACCAGATGCTGACAACCCAATTCAGAGCATCCTGCGATTGTCCAAACTGTTGTTATGCTTATATTGCCATGAAATATGCTATATGCTGGTCAGCATTCCCACCAGGTAACTGACAAGGGACTGCGATGGTAGGCATTAGAGGGTTTGCACTCAAACTCACCTGCACCTAAATGTGCATTGCATTTGTTATTGCAGCAAGTAAGAAAAATATCAACCATAGTGGGAAGGTAGCAAAAGCACCCTCTACTTACAATGAAGTCCTCAAATCTGGAGGTGGCCAAAGTTAGGGAAACATTATTTATGCTGTGCAGGAGTAATGGACATTGGTTTAGGTTTATGCCTGCTCTGTATCGCATCCTCCTGATCCCATATATGGTTGTTGGATCACAAGGGAATGCATGGGGTATTTTTCATTGGCCTTGAAATTTTATTTTTAAATGAATGATCACATTCATTGGAGCCGTCAGTTTATAGGCACAATGAGAGTCTGGGTAGGCATAAGAAAGGCAAGTAAATAAGAATAAGAGGAAATAGTTAAACGGATGAAGGGAAGTAAAACTGAAAGATGCATTCAGAACATTGTAAAAGGATGCGAGATGACATTTCTTTCTGTTGAAACACTCCATTAAGTAATGATGAAAGTGTTGTGCATACAGAGGGAAATTAGAAAAGGATGCCAAAATTGAGTGTTACTTTTATTTACCTGATCATATTGGAAAACATTTCCCTCCACTGCTAAAAAAAAACATTCAGTACTATTGGCATCCTAATTTAATGCAATTTAACAATGAAAGCTGATGAAATTGCAGCATGATGTTCCTCTTGCCTCCCAAGGCCACTCCCACATCCCTTGCACATCCCTTGCTGATCCCTTGCTGATCCCTTAAATAAATAATAAATAAAACTCGCCCAACAAAGAAATCTGTGTCAGAATAGAGCTGGAAGGAACCTTAGAGGCAACGATGAAATCCACTTACCTTCACTACCGGTTCGGGAATGGGAGAACGCAGGAGCGCGCGCCTCTTCTGCGCATGCACAGAGGGTAAAAAACAGGACATAATGACGGCCCAGCAGGTGGACGGAACCTCCCATCGCTGGCGCTACCTGTTTGCGCGAGCCGGATAGAACCAGCCGGATTTCACCACTGCTTAGAGGTCTTCTAGTTCATGAATGTCAAACTCGATTTCATTGAGAGCCACATCAGGGTTGTGTTGACTTTGAGGGTCGTGGCCAGGGTGGATGTGGCCAGCTTGACATCACTTGTGTTGGGGCCGCCTGTGGTGGCCTGAGCGCTCTGCCAGCAAAAATGGAGCTCGGAGGGCCACAATGCCCTGCCGAGCTTCATTTTTGCTGGCAAAGGCACTACGGGCTGGTCTTTTGCTATTTCCAGGGCAGCCCCATGGGCCAAATCTAAGCACTCTGTGGGCCAGATCTGGCCCACGGGCATTGAGTTTGACGCCCCTGTTCTAGTCCAGCCCCCTGCTCAGGCAGGAGACTATACCATTTCAAGCAAGTGGCTGTCCAGTCTCTTCTTAAAGACCTCCAGTAATGAAGCACCCACAACTTCTGAAGGCAAGCTGTTGCCAAGGTTAGCCTTCTCTCATCTTCTTTATACCCACTGCAAGTGTTTGGGAAAGGAATCCTAGATAAATATGCAGAATTCATCAATAAAGCTTTTCTAATTTTGTTCATTTGGGCACCTTTTGTTCATTCCTTCTTCAGAATCTGAACTGTGTCCACTCACCTCAGCTGGCAAAACAAAGCAACATAAACCTATATGTTAACTTGAATGACAGCATGCCATTCCCAAGATAATGGGTGCCTAGGGAGGCATTATTTTAAAAGTAGACACTGGGTAAGGTGAAACACTGTCTTTATTTCTGAGGCTCTGGGGATTTAAACTTCAAGGCGGGTTTGGGCCCTAAACTGACGAAAAATGTAGTGATTTCAGTTTAGCCTTGTTTCTTGACAAACAAGGCTGAAATCAAACTGGAGTAAATTTATCACTGTCTGAATTTTTTTATATACTGTACAACTTAAAAACATAAGAATTGCCATGATGTATGGTTTTTCCACTACAGTCCAAGCTGTTTAAGCAAATCAGAGCTTTTTATTATTATTATGGTTCATCACACAGTCAGCCAGAGACCTAAACTGGATTTGGCACTTTCATCCATCAACAGAGTCCTTCCCAAAGACCTGGCATAGAAACATGTTGTTGTTTGATGTTGTTAAAAGTATCATACAGGATATAAGCTGTTCCTGTTAAAGCTGCTGTTTGTAACTGGTGATTTTGTCAGTGCTGATGATATTGAGGTGATGCTCCAGGTGTTTTAAGATTGAACCAAAGGTGCCTATTGTTTTCCATCTTTGTTTATGCAATGGGTAAGCAATTTTTCTCATGATATTGGCTCTGATTGCTCAGCCAACAATCTTAACTCTTATAGCCCATTTGTCAGCAGATGTCCAGAAACTCCAATATTCAGCACAGTCCTTATTGACTATTATTATGATGCTCGTTTCCACAATCATTCAGATGTTTAGACTGGATTTGGCATTTTTATCAACCTGTTGAGTCCTTCCTAAGGTCCTGAAATAGGCAGGTATGGATGTCTGGTGGCGTTAATGGTATCATCACAGAATGTAGACTGTTCCAAGTAAAGCTACAATTGAGTGATGGTGGTTTAGTTAATGCCAATGGTGTTGCTGCTCCAGTTCTTTTAGGATTGCACCCAAGACTCCTGCTACTATTGGTACTACCCTTGCTTGCCTTTGCCACAGTCGTTCTATTTCTATTTGCAGGTCTTTGCATTTTGTTATCTTCACCAGTTCTTTCTCTTCTATTCTGCTGTTTCCAGCTACTGCCATGTCCACTATTCAGACTTTTTTGTCTTTCTTGTTGACAATTGCTAAGTCTGAGGTGTTATGTGGCAGGTCCCTGTCTGTTTGAATTCTAATTTCCCAGAGCACTTTAGCTTCTTCATTTTCTGTTACTTTATTTTGTGGCCCTAACTAGTTCTTGCTTGCAGACAAATGGCACTTCTTGCAGATCTTCCAAGGCACCATTGTTGGTAGTCAGTCTGTGCGATCTTCTTGCCACAGCCAATTATTTTTATTATTTTTCAGGCATCCATGGCAGATTTCATTACCAGAAGGTCTCTACAATTACCCTTTCCTTCCTGACCTGGCTTCCTTCCAGGACTTCTGGGCCAGAGAAGTCATAGTTTTAGACAGTATCATGTTTGACTCCAGCCGGTGAGAAGGAATACGGTCATCGGGGTTAAGAAGCCATTTCCATCATGCTCCTTCACTGAGAGGCTGTAACATTTGTCATTCTTGCTGCCATTAAAAAAAAAAAAAGCATTACTACATTGTTTATTTGTCCCCTTTTTCTTTTCCACATCTTTTTCATCCGCGCTTCATCTTGTCATCTGTGTAATGGAGCTTAGGGACTCTCTTGGTGTTCAGTCAAAGAACCCCTTTTCTGAACAGTTTAATAATTCTAGGAATGATAAATAAATCATCATGATGAATAAACTAATGAAGAGGAAAGAAACGAAAGAATAGTCCTCACAAACTAATTGCTCAGTCAAAAAAAAAAAGAGAGAGAGTAGTGGGATATAAGAAACCGAGTGTAAGAAGGACAGGCACTTCAGGACATTAAAGTAAACATTTACTGTCTGAGACAGTAAAAAGACAAATCTGTTCTTCAGCTTTGGGTGCACTTGCCATTTTGATGTATGGCTTTCAAAGTAAATGGAAGCATGGAAAAATGCATTTTGCTGTTTACTGCGAGGATATATTGAGATGTTACAAAATACAAGTGAATTGGGCACTCTGGGATGGGATGGGCTTAAGTGTTAAGTCCCATTCTCCACTGGAGGTCTAGTTTCTCATCTCTGGTGCGAAATCAGGCCATGGTCTTAATATAGATCAAGAATTTCCCTGCCCCGCATGACTCTTTTTAAAAAAAAATCTCTTATGCTTCCATGTAACTAAGCTTAAGAGGACACCCAATAAATTAACAGCACTTCAGATATCACGTTCTTAAGAGTATTTGGGTCTAAACTAGAAGAGTCCAATGTTCTCTCTGTGGTTGTGCATGCCATCACAAACCCAATGTTATTTTAAACAACCATTTTGTATAATAGCTTGAACCTTAGGGTTTGTCATCTGGTTAGCATCCGTAAGTTTTTGTAAACTGACCTTGTGTTTTTCTTTATTAGGAGAAAGGGGAAGCTGTTTTCCTTCTCACAGTCTTGCTTCTATCTCCCTAATTTGGGAGTTTGGGGAGGAGAGAAGGAAAGAAGAAGGTGGCAGGCAGTTAAGTATCAATGAAAGCTATCTCTGTTGACTTGATTGGATACAATGCCCCCAGTTGTGGGAAAGAGAGAGAGAAAGAGAAATGATTGATTGATTGATTGATTGATTGATTGATTGATTGATTGATTGATTGATTGATTGATGCCATCCAACTCCCAATTGATAGCAGTGTTTCTTTTTTTCTTCTCAGGACTCCCTCCCACATTTTAAAATTTATGGAAGAGCTCAAAAAAGAGCTTTTGTTTGTATGGCTTATATTTATTATTACTATGTTAAAAAATTTAAATTGATGCATTTGTAGAATATTTATTAAATATGTAAAAATAATATGAAACCCATGAGACATTAACATAAAATATTTTTATCGTTTTATTAATAATGGCAATAATCTTATGGACCCTTGAGAGAGTCTTGGGAAATTCCCCAAAGGCCCTTGAACCACACTTTCAGAAACACTGTTCTAAAGTGACTGTAGAGTTTCACTTAAAAAAGGAAAATTGAATGCTGCCGTTGTCCTGGTAGTGATAGTCAGCTGAGCCAAGACATTCCTTTTAGGATTCATAAGCAATGAGCTTACCTAAGGAATATAGGCAATGCAACAAAAGTTTCTTTGCTGCAAGACTGAAAGTACAGGGAGAAGCATAAGGGAATTATGGTTTCATCTAAATACATGCCAGTCCTTCAAGGCAGCAGATGACATTTACCAGCTGGGTTCCATGGAGCATAAGACCTTTTGGATGGTCTACAAGTCTGACAAAATACAACTGTCCCCCAACTGCCTTTTATATAAAACTGCCTTTTATATTTAAAATTTGATTGGTTTTGATCATGAGCTTGTCCTTGGGTAATGTGTGAAGGACAACGTTACCTGCATATGTCTAAGTCTGTGCAGTTATGCTATTAGGGAGAAACTTGGCGCTGGGCAGAAGAATATACTTAGCTTAGTTTTCTACATTGGAGGAAGTCCAAGTACAAATAAGCAGGAGAAGAAGCAAACTACTTTCAACCTGTTAGTCCGAGGTGAAAAATCTAACACTCCACTATACTTTCTCACCCAATCTTCCTTAATGTCAATACAGCCAGAGAATGTAGCACCTCTTCTTTGCCATTAAAAAGAACTATTGCAATCTTGAACAAGAATGTTCCATTTGGGCTGGAGGCTATTCTGTAAATCTTTACAGTAAATGCGTAGGTAAATTGAGACTACCTGATAAAACAGATCTGTGGGTGAGCGATATTATCAGGAAGAAGGTCTGGTCTAGATCTAGACAGTCATGAATTATATTCGGTCTACATTCAGTCGACAACTGATATGAAATCAGTGGAAACTGATGCTGCATTCGTACCTCTAAAAAATACAGAAAACTGAGTTTTTATTTACTGTATTTATGTAATTCAATCTGCACTTTGTGTAGTTCATCAATAAAAACCAATGCAAATAGAAAACAAGAGGGCAACGAGGTACAATATACAAACAGAAAGCAAAAATATCTGACATACCCAAGGAGCCTCATTTGTCACATCTGGAAGAACAATCAAATTTTCAACTTTTTATGGAATGCCAACAGGATGAGAGCTACATGGATCTCACTCCAAAGAGTTTTAGGAAATATTTGGGCATCTATTACATCATTAGCAACAATGTAACAAATGTTCAATAATTGTGGCAATCCTAACCAAAGGTTTGGCTTGGCTTGATTTTGTTTTAAACTGTGTGTTTTATTTTATTTTTTTGGGATACTGATCAACTTCCCTCTCTATCAAGAGCCTTGGTAGTACAGTGGTCTAAAGCACCCTGTTATTAACACCAGCTGCCTGCAATTACTGCA
>JANHFK010010852.1:208350-219129 GCA_036250565.1 Sibynophis collaris | reverse complement strand
TTGCCGGTTCTCCAAACTACTCAAAATTTCCGCTACCAGTTCTCCAGAACCTGTCAGAACCTGCTGGATTTCACCCCGGGCCTCTTTCTTTTTCAAAATATAATGTTTATTAACGAAATTTGTAACCAAATAAAAGCAATACAAACATTAGAAAAGAAGCAAAGAAAATCAGAAGGGATATACCGTAACTCTCATCAATAGGTGCAGTAGTTCAACATCCATTGAGCTGGCTCTTACTATTCAGGTAGCTCAGCCATATTTTTTTCCCAATTTCCCTGATAATTCTTGGTCCATTTATTCTATTCCAATAAATAATGAAAAAGGCTGTTTAGCTAAATTGAAAAATGCTGCCTCTCGTTTCTTCTCCCTGGGGGATGAAGATTACCTGCAACCATATTAGCTGATTAATTTAAACATTGGGACCGTTCTTTGTTAGCTTCTGGAAAGTCCTTGTTGATCTAAAATTACCTCAGAAATGCGCCCAGTTTGTTCCTAGCCGTTGGAATATGTGGAATCCAGGAAGGAATATAGTTTCTTATGATGGCAGAATTCGGAACTCCTCCAGCCTCCAAGTGGAGAAGATGTGAGCAACTTTTACAATCAGTTTCACTTGATTAGAGATGTGCACAATTCATCCATCAATTAATTCGACCTACTAGAGGAGACATGATAGCAGTGTTCCAATATTTGAGGGTTTGCCACAAAGAAAAGGGAGGCAAGCTATTCTCCAAAGCCCCTGAGGGCAGGACAAGAAGCAATGGGTGGAAACTAATCAAGGGGAGAAGCAACTCAGAACTAAGGAGAAATTTCCTGACAGTTAGAACAATTAATCAGTGGAACTACTTGCCACCAGAAGTTGTGAATGCTCCGACACTGGAAGTTTTGAAGAAGAGATTAGATAACCATTTGTCTGAATTGGTGTAGGGTCTCCTGCTTGAGCAGTGGGTTGGACTAGAAGATCTCTAAGGTCCCTTCCAACTCTGTTATTCTATTCTATTCTATTCTATTCTATTCTATTCTATTCTATTTGATTCTTATCAGAAGATATAGAAATATGTATTTCCCAAATATTTGTATTTGTATTTGTATCTGTCTCTCTATATAAAGAAATAACCTCTTTCTACACTCATATTCTTATCAAAGGTCTTTCTTTTCATTCTCAACAATCAGTTGAAGAGCAAAACTTGTAGAATTTATTAACAGTTTGAACCAATGGATGCCATTTATATACAAGGACATCCATTTCAAATTGAGCTGAACCAAACTGACCCAATATCTACATCCAAATTTATTATAAATGCAAAATGAATCCATGTAATGTTTTAAAGTGTTTGATTCAGATCCATCTTTTTTGAATTAGTTTGATCATTATTATTATTATTCTAAATACTATCTCATTTATTTGGAGATCCTTTCCCCATCTAACCTCCCCTAAATTCTATGTGAATGTCTTTTGGATCTGAGGCAAAATGGTTTTTTCTCTACTTTTAATTCAATTTATTTTATTTTATTTTAAATGTAATTTCTGCTCTTTTGGTATATTTGCTAGCTTAGTGATTACATAGATGTGTCCATTTTACATTCAATTTACGGTTTTAATTTCAGAGATCAATTTTATTTCGATTTCATGAAAAGTTAATAATAACTAAGAACAATAATAATGGAAAAGTTTGGCTTTATCATAGGAAATAAACATAGTAATGTGACTTTGCCTTGACTGATGAAAAAATTGCTACTTGTTATGAGAATTAAAAAGATTGGCACTTTGGGATAAGTGTCTTCTAATAAACTACCCTAAAAAAAAAGAGGACTTAATGTTCATAACACTGAAAATTACATCAAATCAACCTTAGTTGTTTAACATAAATAGGTAGAGGGCATTATGCTGCTTATGAAATTAGATCTCCTTAATGGATTCAAGGAGCATAGTGCAAAAAATCATTTTATAATTTATTGGTGGTTGAATATGGTACTTTCATCGGTAAATAAAGATGATGCCCATTGCTCTGTGTAAATTTGTAATGAGCCATTAAAAAAAGGTCAGAAAACCAAGTTTGTTAAAGCTTGCGCAGGCCTTGAACATCATCAGAAAAGAAGAAATGCATCAGCCAAAAAGAGAGGGCATAAATGTTCATAAAAGTGTTATATGTAATTGGAATATAGAGGGTAATTTAAAAACACTTACTATTACAGGAATATAATGTATCTCCTGGGGAATACAGTGACCAATGACTTTTCTGCCTACCCAAGACATTGCAGATGCTAATCATTAGTAAATCCCTCCACCTCCACCTCCTCCTCCTCCTCCACCACCACCACCACCTTCTAGCAATGATGTAGCCTAGTTGGGTCATGAATAACCACAGTTATCATCTTCCTCCTCCTCCTCCTCCTCTTCCTTCGCCTCTTCCTCCTCCTCCTCCCTTCTTCCGTCACCTGTCTTATAACCACACATTCACTAAACAATTTACTGAATAGTAATAGTCAATTCTTAGTAATATTTTTTTGCAAGGAAAATGTAAATGCTTTGTTTCTGATTGTTACCATTGACTTTCTTCCTTTCTTCTCTTTTTAGCATTCATTTAGGCTATAGGTCATCTCTCCATTATTACTGTTGTTGTTAGTTGTGAAGTTGTGTCTGACCCATCGCGCCCCCTTGGACAATGTTCCTCCAGGCCTTCCTGTCCTCTACCATCCTCTGGAGTCCATTTAAGCTCACGCCTACTGCTTCAGTGACTCCATCCATCTTATTCTCTGTCGTCCCCTTCTTCTTTTGCCCTCAATCTTTCCCAACATCAGGCTCTTCTCCAGTGAGTCTTTCCTTCTCATTAGGTGGCCAAAGTATTTGAAGAGGGATGCTAGACCAGGAGAATGAATGAGGGCTAACAAGAATTTTAATTATCTCTCTGCCATTTGAATAGCCATTGGAGAAAGAAGGCAATAAAGAAAGAACATCCGACAAATTTGACAATAAGGGAAAGGCCCTAGTTTTACAGCTGAGGAAGAGTTAGGCCCTACTAATGATTCAGAAAGCAGCCTGGACTTTCAACCACTAAGCTGGTACAAATGCAATTGCTACAGCAAAGAAGTCTAGAGGGCAGAATGATAATGAAGAAGGTTTATGATAAGGAAGAAGGTCTGTAGTAGGTATTGATCTCAAGTAGCCCAGCTGCTGCAGCCAGAACTAGGTGTGCCTGAATGGAACTTGGAGCATGTAATACTTTAACCTTTATTTCTTTTGTGACCAATCTTCCATACTTCATGCCTTGTCTCCCTGTAAACCACATTTGAACTTGAAATATATTTCTCCCTTTCTCTCTAAATCGTGGCTTGAGTTAAAAAACATTTACTAATCTTGTATTTAGGTTGGTGTTTTCACTCTACCTTGAACCAGATTATCAGATCTGAAAGGCAAACATCTGGACAAGCACTAAATTGTCAAGCATGCAGATGCATAAAACCCTAACCCAGAGGTGTCAAACGCTCATCGTCACGGCAGTGTCATGTAACATATAGGGACTTTTCCCCCTTTCGCTAAACCAGGCGGGGGTGGGGCCATTTCATGATGGATCCAGCCCACGGGCCACATGCCGCAAGTTTGACACCCCTGCCCTAACCTTCTGTTCCCTCTAATCAAATGGTTATCAGGTTGCTGCCTGCCTCCTAGATTTGGTGGTCCAGTTTTAAATTTGGCTGTGCATACCTGTGTTAATTTATGTCATGGATTTTAATAAAGCTTTACAATCCAGGGCCATGGTATTGGCCAAAGTAGCAAGCCTCTTTCTTTGTTTAGCCAACACCCAAAGGACTTCATATTTTTCTCTCACAATGTTAGTTTGGTCCCCCTTAAATCTTCTGAAATGCAATTTCAGAAGTGTGCAATTGAGCATGCTGTATCTGTAATTCTGTTTCTTTCTCCATTATTCATACTGAATAACTCCATTATTCATACTGAAATGCAACAGGTCAATCTTCCTTTGGTTCTGCAACTTTTCTCCAGCAAATGATTTCTTCATAAATGTTGTGCTATAGCCTCAGTTAAGAAAAAGACTGAAATGAGAATATTCCTTTCAATAACCCTGCATGCATCAATTAAATCCTTATAAATATGCAGTGAAAATGGTAAGACAAAGAACAGTGATTGGGGTTGTTCCAATCACTTGTTGTTGACACAGTAGAAGGTGGGAGGGTGGCATTTAAGGTCTCTGGTAAAAGATGGAGTGCTGAGAATTGGTACCAAAGCAAATATTTGGATGCTACCTTAGAAGATGCGGCAGTCTTTTTGATGGGTAGGGTTAATAAGGACTCTTTATGGATCTATTAAGAAACCTTAATGCTTTCAATTATTTTTTGGGGTGGTGGGGATTTTGGGGATAAATTAAGCCAGTCTGGATGCCACTCTTGGTCAGAGTCAACTTTGGTAACATAGCCCAACAAGCCTAATGAAATTTATCTTATAACATTAGATCAAATTAAATTTGTCACATTCAGTGACAATTCATGCTTTTAAATATCTATATGAAATTGCTGGGACAGCTTATTGGGAGGCTTGGACTTGGGTATTATCAATATACTAATGATGCCCAGATCTGTTTTTTGTGTGTGACATTTGTCAGTAAAGAATATAGATCCTCTAAATACTATCAATGAAATTAAAACCACATTCAGAGAAGAGAGTACTTATTAAGGATTGTAATTCCAAGGAGATATCCAGGGTTCTGCTTTTGCAGAGATAGTGGGAATGTAACATTGCATGCAAGTGTGTTTGCACCCATATTTCTTTCTATTCCTCAGACTGAAACAATGATAGAAACATTTTTATCAGCTTTGGTTAATATGACACCTATGTTGTTAATATGACACCTATGTTGTTTTAAAGCTGCTACATGCACTGGTAATGTCCAGATTTCACCATAATGTTCTCAACATGGTGATGTCTTTGCATCTAATCTGGAAAGTTCATTTGGTAAAAAATTCAGTAGCTAAATTGATCTTGGGAAGAATGTGACATATTATACCTGTGTTTGAAGCACTGCACTGCCCCCCTCCCAATCCAAATAAAATACAAAGTGCTGCTTATTAGTTTTAAAGCCCTGTATGATTTAAGGCCAGGCTGTTGAGAAAGCATCGTTTTTCATATGGACCTCTCAGATCATTTGAGGAAGTTTGCCTATAGTTACTGCAAGCCTGACTGCTGGTGATTTGGGATTAAACCAGGTTCCTTGCCAATTCAGATCTTCAGAATGTACTCCCTGTAGAGTTTAGGAGATTAATTTCTTTATTTTCTTTTTAAGTTGTCCTTATTACTCAACTGTTTTCTACAAATATAGATCTGGCTTCACTGAATCATGGCACATAGCTTGAAAGTTCAGGTTCCCATACAATTTTTTTCAGGCAGGATATACTAACTGTTCTGCAACATACTGTTATCAAACTGAGTTTGTATTCAGCATGGTTTCATAATCATAATAAGGGGGTTTATATAACACTGAAGGTAAACTACACTGCACTGTTGTTATGAACCCAACCAGTGGTGTGAACTTAGTCATGGTGAAAATAAAGAATTTCCATGATACACAGGATATCCTCATTCCAGGATTGTAAAAGAATTGTCTACTGCTGGGACCAAATTGATGTCAAATGCTTATTACTGGGCTTTTGTGGTATTAAGCTTCTATAAAACTACAAAATTTGCTTTCCCCCCCTATTTTTGTAATTATACTCTAGCTTTGCTTATCTACATCATGTGTTTTGTTTTAGTCTGTTGCTGGAATTGGTTTAAGGGGACAAACATGAGTATTTTTCAAAAAGAAAAATGTCTCAGAGATACTGTATTTCTTGTTTTAATGTCTGCACAAGGGGTATCCTCATTTACATCTCAAAAGTCCATCAGTGGAAATGACATGCCTGAATTTCTCCTATGATGTGAACTTCCACATTTGTCATTTTACAAATTCAAATAAGTATCTTTCAGCAAGTATATTAAATTTTCAGGGCTAATTTTAATGCACTTATTCTCTGAATGTTAATATTGCTTGTTAATACAATATCCAAATAATACCTTTTGTGGTATCTCATAATACATAAAATACCCATTGTTCTATTATTAAAACACAGATGGGGTAAAATATTCAGTGCATTCAACCACCACACACAAAGATGTAATGTAAGGAAAGGAAGGTCAATCTTCCCTGCTAAGCAAGCTGAGAAAACAATAAGAAGACAACTAGCTGGATACATAAATTCAGCAGCAAAGGGGAAAAAAGGAGGGGGAAGACTCAATAGAGTTTCTAATTTTACTTAATACAAATTTGAAACAAAATTATAGGTTTCCCCTCAAAGGAAATGTAGCATAAAAAACATTTAAGGGAGGTCTCTAAAACTAGTGATGGTTAAAAATGTCCTTCTCACATAAAAATTAATGTTGATATTCATTAAGTTTTGAGAACATATATGATTTTCCAAGTCCAGAAAAAAGGTGAACATTTCAAAACATATTGAAAATAAGAACAAATGGCTACTTTTGTGGTACCAAGAAAGCAATTACCATCTTCTACATTAAACCAAAACTTGGTTATATAGAGAATCAAAGACATAAGGGGCTCCACTTTAATCTAATGTAGTTATTGATAAATGAAGGGCAACATATACACATCCTTTTCCAAGATTTTGAAACTAAAGTTCTTTTTTCTTTGCAGAAAATCACTCTAATCATAACCTGTGTAATAATATTGTTTTCTTTATTGTGAGCTCGCTATAAGGAGCTTGCTTTGTGCATCTCAAGAAATTCCAGTCTGGAAACAAATTGCCATTAGAACTGAAGAGGATCTTCCTTATTATAATTAAGAAGGGGGTTAACATAGATATATATATTTTGAGTACACCACTGAGCATTTTGGAATGTATGTTTTTATCTTGTTAAAGGATCTAACCTTCTATTTTGCATACCAAGAATCCCCCAAACTCTTCAGCTCATCAGTCCGTTCATAAAGTTTCAGATTGTTGTCAAGGAGAATGTAAAATAAAATCAAAAGAAGAACTTGTGGCAGAGGGATATAGTTGTCAACGGTTTTCTTATTTACAATTATTAGAAAAATTTAAAACAGACAAAAGTATTTGTGGTTTTAAACATTGCAAGACAGTTTGAAACAGAATTGTATACAAATGATGAACATTTAATTGCTAACATGTATAAGTTTTCTATTGAAATTTAAAACAGAAGAACAAATGTGTGTATCATAAAGAGGGCTAAATTTTTGGTTAAAATATGCAGAAGGAACAATGGGAATATACATGGTTGAAATAATTGAAAATTGCACCATGTTATAATCTTAAAGAAAATTTTTGTAAAATGATGTATCATTGATTTATATTGCCAAAGAAACTGTCTAGAATGTATGGAGACTCTTCAAATGTATGTATGAAATGTGAACATCGAGAAGGGATATATTATCATGTTTGATGGATGTTTAAAACAACTAGAAAATTCTGAATTCAAATACACAGACACAGAGGATTTTAAAGATTAATCTATAACTATGACCAGATTTGGTATTGATGAACAAATAGTTGGGAAAAATTCTCAGAACATTGTTTTTTGCATGGTAACTGCAACAAGATTATTGCATGCACAATGTTGCATAAGAATGGAAATATTTGGCACTATTCACAAAGGATGAATGGTTGTTGAAGATGGTGGAACTTGCTGAGATGGCTAAATTAACTTTTTGATTAGAAAAAAAAACAATTTCTATGTTTATTGCTGACAAGAAACCCCTTATGGATTTTTTGTATAAAACAGAAAATGATATATAGTTTTGATATTAGAGAGGACATTTTTAAAAAAGAAAAATTATATGAACTTTCAGATTGTTTACTGACCCTCAAACATTTACAGGAAAATAAATAAATAAATAAATAAATACTTTTTATTAGCCATACTATGAATAATAACAACAGCAACAACAACAGATAGCCCCATGGACCCTTGGAAATCGATAATGACCACAATATTTTTGTGATCTGCCCAGATATTCTGAGATTAGGTGACACATAAATAGATAGAATACATAACATGCCCCCAGCTGAAAGAAGAGATTTCATGTGGTTTTCACTTGGACAGTTTAATGCTCTTAATTTGCAAACAGCCATTGATAAACTAAATTATTTCTCCTTAAATTAAATGTTTTAATTTTAGTGAATATTGCTGCAGCATGTTTTCATTCTGGATTGAAGTTTAATTGTTTGCCTTTAGACTCTTTTGTAATAATTTAAAATGTCTTCCATGAATGTAGTTTTAACCTTTTTTCTGTGGTTCTAATCTATCCTTGTAATATTGCTAACAATATGGGAGGGACAGCAATGTCAGGGTCTTCCACTAAGATACAGATAGGTTATGAAAAACTATTTAGCTTTACTTTGGAAATAATTATTTATATGAGCTGTGTTTGGACAGCTGCCCATTCCAGAACCATGTCATCTCCCAGGTGGTTTGACAGTTTCACTTGAAAATCACTGTTGCTGAAAGTAATATTTTTATTATTTAACTTTTCTGGTACTGATTTACGTTAAAATGTAAATCTAATTTAAACTCAGGCAGTAGATTTTTTGTGTATTATGCACTTAGTAAGTGAACGTAAAATAAATTCTTAATTTAATTTCAGTTTCTTGCTTCAGTAATCACCAGCCATCTGCAAATATTATTGTCTAATATACAGCAGATTTTTATGCAAATGTGAAATATAGAGAGGTACTTTAGTGAACTGCTTCTCAAGATATATTGAAAGGAGATCAAATATCCCTAATTTTATACCTCAAAATTTTGATATATGCATTAGTAACTTAAGCTTTAATATTACTTCAGTTGGAAATAAGTAGATCTTCAATGTATTTTCCTAGAAGCTTGATTTAATTAAAACAGTTGTTCAGTAGATCCCAGTTAATTCGTTAACATGTTTGCTTTTTGGCACGAGCATAAATTCCTACATACCTGGTAGAATAAAACATGAACTAGTTTATGCTGTATATAGTAGTGTATTCAGGGAAAGAGTGTTGGTGTTCAGCTAGCCATAAGATTGCTAATGAGAAAGACATCTCTATTTGTCATTTTACATTAATTTTGTTCTTTTGAGTGCATTCTGGAAAAATTAATCTTACCATAAATTCGAATGAGTCTCTACTCAGCATTCTCATTCATCTAGAAAACACCAAGTCATTAATCCCAAAGGACTGCTTCCATAAATACATAATATCAATATTTTTCCTTCCTCTTAATCCCTAACAGATATTATTGGTGAAATAAAAACATAATAACAGATATATAATATTTTATAACTCATACCAAAGGGAAAATTCAATTGAAGTTATGGTTTTAATAGCTATTCACATGCATGAAGGAACAAACATTGCACCCATTTGCAGTTGACCCTTGATAGCTGCCATTTAATGGTAGAAAAGAGATTTTGATTTAAGGGATAGCAGAGGGCTATATTTATACCATCGTGTACGCTGAAACTTATTTTGCTTTTTAATCTTAATAAACTTAAACTAATTTGTTTTTTTAGTCATAGTTATTGTGTTATCATTTTCCAATTTTTCAAATAATTCATTTTCTAGCCTTGAAAAATTATTACCATAATGATTGTATCAAGGTTTCTTCTCCTATCTTCAAATACCTTGGGCAATTAATAAAAAATCTAAGTAGCCTGCTACATATCTCCATTCTCCATCTAACTTTGGTACAAAACACCTCCAGGATAACTGTGAATTGAAAAAGATTGTCTTGGCAGTTACCCCCACTATCATGGCAACATGCTTTTTTCTCATATTTCTTTAATACAGGGAGGAATAACTCTTAGCTGCTGATACATTATTTGATTATTTTATTGTGGTTTTGGAGACCTTTGTAGACAATAAAGCCTCTTGCTCCACCATTTGGACAAATATACTTCTATTTTGTCCATGTCTAACTAAAGGAAGTTCCTTTCCTCCTTAGTCCACACTGCTAATCTTGTGGATACATTTATTTATATTAGCCATAAACATAAAAATTATGTAATGTCCATGTGTTTTCACTCAGATGCTAACATATATTTAATTGTAAGCATTTTAAGGTAGAATAAAGGCATGTAATGAAAATATACAATATGTGTAATTCTTACGATTTAATAAATCCAGAGTTTAGGCTGAGATTATCCATATACAATGTGTTTAAAATCAAGCTTCATTAAAAAGTAGTAATTTAAAATTCTACTTTCAAAGATATTAGTTGTTTTGAAACATTTTTAAATACATCCACCACTGAAAATAATTTTCTATATTCCATAGAAGTTCTAAGTTTAAGGTATATCAAAGTCTCAGAAAATAGTGCCAATTCTTCAATTTATTTATCAGGAACATATTTTATCCATAGAAAATATTTCAGAAATATTTCCCCCTCATTAAACCATCTGGATTTGTGTCAAAAAAACTTAATATTCTTTTTCTGTTATTTGGAATTCAAGGGTGGGAAAGAAATATAACATATTTATAAATGTAAATGTGTGGGAAATGTATTTAAGGTGAAATATTAAAAGTTTTTTGACTTTTTATTGGCCCAAAGGAATTTGAAAAAAGACTCTCACATGACCACTGTGGGGATCAAGAATAAACAAGGAACTAATGCCAAGTGTGCTGTACATTTTATATGCACAAATGTGTTCAACTTAATCAATTCCAAGCTGGATTCTTGAACTACGATGACTGTCAATCTTGCTGATTTACCACCAAGTTATCTGGTAC
>JANHFK010010852.1:144409-156943 GCA_036250565.1 Sibynophis collaris | reverse complement strand
GTTGCTAAACGTAATATTTCAAAAGCAGAAAAAAAATGAAGGGGCATAAAAGTGCATTTATCACGTTTTTCTTAGAACAATTATCTGAACTCTGCCTTGTTTATCATCATTTTAGGTAGTAAAACCTCATTATTCAGGTTAAATTGCAGTGTTGGCACTTTGTGATAAATAAGTGGTTTTGGGTTGCAGTTTGGGCACTTGGTCTCTAAAAGGTTCGCCATCATTGTTATAGGTAGAGGCTGAAACAGAAGGCACAATTTCTAAGTCCTACAAGATGGCAACATTTAATGTTAAGGACCTAGAGAACACCCACTCTGCTGGATCATAATGGGCAGGCAGAAACAATTTTTGAGATAAGTGATCTCTCAGCTATCCAGTCCCTATGCCAGACATAATAGACAGTATTATTTAGTTGCCAGTTTGGGGAAAGCTTAAATAACAGACAAAATAAATATTAAAACAACATAACAAAATGGCCAGGAGTAGTAATTGTATATCTTTGAGTTTGTTAATATTAATTGGTATAATTATAACAACACATGACAAAGAGCCATGGTTGCACAGTGATTAGAATGCAGTATTGCAGGCTAACCTGCCCACTGCCAGTTTGATCCTGACTGGCTCAAGATTGACTTTGCCTTCCATCCTTCAGAGGTCGGTAAAATGACGACCCAATTGTTTTGGGGGCAATATGCTGACTCTGTAAACTGCTTAGAGAGGGCTGTAAAGCACTGTGCAACGATATATAAGTCTAAGTGCTATTGCTATTATGATACTGCTTTTTAGATAATCAGATACAGTACTGTATGTATATTTTCTTCTTTCAGCCTATGGTATCAACAGTATCTTATATCAACGTGGAATATATCCTGCTGAAACATTTACACGTGTTCAAAATTATGGGCTTACCATGCTTGTTACTGCAGACTCTGAACTTAAAAATTATCTGAACAATGTTGTAGGACAACTGAAAGGTATACTTTTTTTTAATCAAGGATCAAAATATTTAGATGCTTTGCAATGTTTATACAAAGTAGTATTCTAATAGGCATAATACAAAAAGGAATGAGGAAGCACAAATAATTAAGTACATTTAGATGCTGATTTTTTTTAAAAAATTGACATTTAAATTGATTACTGCATTTTCCATATGTCATTGTGATATTAAATGGTAGTGTATCTATTCAATACAAGATCTACTTTTGCTTTGCAGCACTTTTGTATTTACTCAAATTTTGCTATCAATTTATCTGCTCACATTTTACTTCATTAAATTATGTGGCATCACGCTATTGTCAACTCTTAGTAATGACACATTTTTCATAATCTGCTTTAACCTGTTCAGTTGTTCCAACTGTGCTCTCATTGCCACTGTAACTGTAACATCGATTCTCTCACTCGCTCATATATTTTTGTGGCAAAAAATATATATAAGACAGGGTCTTATTTTCAGGGAAACATGGTACACACATGAATGTATGTATATACATATATACCCTTTCACACACTGTATGTATCTTTCTCAACTTTTTTTTCTTTTTGTATATTTTTGTTTGTATTCAGTATTACTATTTCTTAGTTTTTGACTACAAATATACAAATTAAAAAGGTAAAGCTTCTTTGCCAATAGGGTTCAACTACTCGTAAACAAGTTAGCATGATCTGCAGGCTCCATAGAGTAGGCACATAACTGATACC
Organism: Sibynophis collaris; assembly: GCA_036250565.1. Lineage (NCBI taxonomy): Eukaryota > Metazoa > Chordata > Lepidosauria > Squamata > Sibynophiidae > Sibynophis > Sibynophis collaris. Next base: position 155,245 of record JANHFK010010852.1, on the reverse strand, counting down.
TAAACATGGGTGGCATTGCCATGTTTGGTTGCATTTGCTCTTTATTTTCCATCTGCATTGCTCTAGACATCTCATCAGCCCTTTTATTTGCTAGAGCTCATGGTGAATCAAGTAGGCCCCCAGAGTCTGAGACCAAGAAGAGGCTGCTCGAGGAATCTCATTTAGTTTCCTCTGAATTCCAGAGTGCGACCACGTAAATAGCAGGCTTACCACCTGCCTTATAGCTACCGGTATAATGTTTTTCAGTTGTCCTCAGGAAATCTTCCAATTTATTTTAAATGTTTGGGGCAGACCATTTTATCCAAATCCTTCATCCCATATAGTCAAGCAAAGCAATATTATGCACATATATAGGAGAATGGTCCAACTGCACCAGGGGTTAGATAAGAAAGTTGTTGTGTATTTTGAATTTTCTCTGTTACTTGGCATATTAAGCCAGTCTGTTAAATAAGCCATGGTTTGTCTGTTGATTCATGTGTGATAGATAGGGTGCCCATGTATTTGACAGTTTCTCATTTTAGAATTCAGGAAACTAACTTCTTGCTCTTCATAGAATGGCTCTTTGAATGTCTTGTTCAGCGGCTAGTGGTAGTGATCTCTAGTAAGGAAACCAACGAAGTTCTTGAAAGATGGCAATTTGACATTGAATGTGACAAAACTGCCAAAAATGAAAAGTAAGTATTTGTTTCAAACAATGGAAAATGTAGGGTTTCCCCCCCATTATTTCTTATTCAAAAGTTCTTGCCATCCCTGAAGTGTATATAGCCTGCCCAGCCAATATTACAGGCTTTGCTTTATGATGTTTCTAGCATTATTCAAGTCTTACAAAGATCCCTAACCTGTTATTGAGAACCAAGAACATTCTTATTCATTAATTGGTGCGTGTCTCTGTTTTACTGCCAGAGTAAGAATTTTAAAGCTATTTTGCAAATATTAACATGTTATCAGTTGTACTACCTGTTCTTTGTCTATCATAATTGCATCGAAAGAAGATAAATAACAGATTGAATTCATAATGTTATAGCCAATATGTGCAGTTATGAGGTTTAATATTAGGTTATTAGATTTAGTTTTAAGGCTTATAATTGCTACGGATGGATCAGATAATTTAGAAAAAGTACAGAAAGACCAGATTATAATGCTTGCATTAACTTCCCATCTTGGACATGTTAATCATTTAGGAAGTTAGTCTATTATGCCTGCCAGCTAGTAATATTAGTGGTAAATAGTATTTGATTTATATGTTACCTTCTTTTACACTGAGAACTTTTGATATTTTAGTGCACCAAGGCAGAAATCTCAGAAAGCAATACAGGATGAAATCAAATCTATTATCAGACAAATAACAGCTACAGTGACATTCCTTCCTTTGTTAGAAACTACCTGTAAGTAATATTGTTTAATGAGGGAATATACGTTGGTTTTGTTGCACTTCACATGCACTATTTAATTGCAATTCTCACAAAAAGTCTGTATAGGATGAGTCCTGTGACCAATGCCTGGAAACCATCTGAGCTAATATGAAGCTGATTAAAGTTGCAATATTTGTCATTTTAAATAGCTGCCTATCTCACAATCAAGTAATTCTGGGTGTCATACAGCAGTAAGGGACAATGGAAGAGATCAGAAGTTAAAATTTGGTGGTTTCCCATGATTTTTGTAACTGGCGTCACATCATAAATTGGGATTTTTAATTATAGTTTGCTAAACAGGTCATAATTGACTTTTGTTACTGTAAGGTTATACATTGCACTCAAGAAATGGATAGTTTTGTTTAAATGTTTATTCATGTAAATGTAGCAAAATAATTATTCATCTGTGATTCTTCCAGGTGCATTTGACTTACTCATATTCACAGACAAAGAACTGTCTGTTCCAGAAAAGTGGGAAGAGTCAGGACCACAGTTCATTACTAATTCTGAAGAAGTCCGCCTTCGTTCTTTCACTACTACAATACACAAAGTTAGCAGTATGGTAGCCTACAAAAAGGAAACCTTGCTGTGATTTAGTAAATAACATTGTATATGTATATGCGCCCTTTTGTAAGATTCCTTACCCAACAGTAATTAAGATTCTTTCAAAATACCAGCTTAATTATCTGAGCTGAAGCATCTTGTAAATATAAATCAAGATTAGGATCCTGTCCTTTCAATATTACAACTGAATTCTGTTCAATTGAATTGTAATAGAATGTATAATGTAAATGTCATTTTTACTAAAAAAAATAAAATCACATGATTTTTATTTGGTGTTATCTTAATTAGTGAAGTAGCTATTTGTTTGAAGTCAAAAAGCTGTATTACAAATAAATCAGTTATGTGAAAAAGAAAGTATACCCTCTTTTAGCACTATGGCTTTAGATAAGAGGTCATATGAAAATCATCTGGTCCTTAGCAGTTAAAAGTAAATACAATCTCAGATGAACAGTACATGACATATTACACAATGCCATCTTTTATTTTACAAAAAAAAGCAAAAGTAGAGAAACCATCTATGAAAAACGAAGTACAGAAAAACTAACTATTGCAGTACTTTCTTAGATATGAAGAGGCTAAGTAGCAGCCAGGTGCCGCTAATCAAATGTCCTTGATAATCGATTATCATCGGCAAGTGTGACTACCGTTATAAAAGCTGAAGTTTTAGGAGTTTGCTGGTCTCCAGCATTGAGGTATGTGTTAACACAATACCAGAAATACATCAGCAATGATCTTAAGAGAAGCAGTTGTCGCTGGCCATCAATCTGGAAAGGAAGGCATTTCCAAACAATCCAAAGTCTACCATTCTACAGTGAGGAAGATCATTCACAAGTGAGAAACATTCAACACAGTTGCCAATCTTCCCAGGAGTGGACAATTCAGAAAATTCATCTCAAGATCAGACTGCAATACTCGAAGGGACATTGCAAAAAATCCAAGAGTTACATCTCAGACTCTAGAGGCCTTGGCATGTTAAATTTTAAAGTTTATGACAGTACAATTAGAAAAAGGCTGAACAAGTATATGATTTGTTTGGAAGGTTTGCCAGGAGAAAGCCGCCTCTCTAAAAAGAGCATGGCAACATGGCTTAGGTTTTCAAAGTTGCATCTGAACAAATCATAAGATTTCTTTTGTAGAGATAACGTGTTTGGTCATAATGCCCAGTGACAATCATACACAGCATATCAACTGAACACATCTCACACCAACGGTGAAGCATAGCAACCGTTAGAGGGGTGATGATTTGGGCTTGTTTTGCAGCCACAGGACCTGGGCACCTTGCAGTCATTGGGTCAACTATGAATTCCTCTGTATACCAACATATTCTAGAGTTAAATGTGAGGGCATCTGTCCGACAGCTAAAGCTTATTCAACATTGGGTCATATAACAGCATAATGATTCCAAGCACACCTCAATTCTACAATAGAATGGCTGAAAAATGTTGCAATGCCCCAGTCCAAGTCCAGACCTCAACCCAATTGAAATACGGTGGTGGGACCTCAAGAGAACTGCATTAACTAATGCCCACAAACCTCAATGAATTGAAGCAATGTGAAGAGTGGGACAAATTTCTCCACAATGATGCGAGAGACTGATAAAATCATACAGAAAATAACTACCTCAAGTTATTGCTGCTACAGATGATTCTACACCAGCAGTTAAATCTACTTACCTTTGCTACCAGTTTGAGTGTGCTCCCATGCTGGAGCACGCGTGCACTTTGTGCACCTCTTCTGTGCATACACAGATGGTTAAAAAGAATGTAATGACGTCCTGTGGGTAGGCGGAGCTTCCCACCACCAGCACTATCGGTTCAGAGAACTGGGTGGATTTCACTGCTGTTCTACACACTATTGAATCATAAGGTGTATTTAGGTTTTTTTATACATGGCTTCTCAATTTTGACTTACTTTTTGTAAATAAATGATGACATGGTATATGTCTTATGTTGTTTTTAATCTGAGCTTGTATTTACCTACTTTTAAGAAATGCAAAGCACCAGATGATTTTTATGTTCTGCTATGTAAAACCACAGAACTCAAAGATGGTGTACTTTCTTTTTCAAATGACTATATTTGAGTTTACATATTGGATCCAAACACATCCTGCAAGTTAAAATTTTACCTGTTTAAAATGTTACATTAGAATGTTGACTACTGCAATAAGGCAAATAAAAGTTTTAGCGTTAAACAACTATACAAAATGGAGATGGTAAGGTGATAATCTTTTGTTGCAACTGGAATGGTATAAATCTACTTTATAAATAGATGAAAACTGAACCCTGGACTTTCAGGGAAGAATTGGCAATTTGAATATGCAGAATAAACAATGAACAAGGAGAGAACTTGAGATCATCCACAAGTATTCCATATAGTTTCTCCTTGTGAGGAGACAGCAGTCTTTTACAAATTTAGAGTTCTGGGTGATTAGGGAAAGCCAACTTTTACTCAAGCCAAGGCTGGCAACTTTCAAAAGAACATACTTCCTTTTCTAGTCACTTAGAAATAGTTTAACTACTTTTCAGTTATTACGAACCTTTGAATCAACAGTAAAGTGCAAGTCACTCTCCTTTAATCCTTAACAAAAAGTTTTAAACACAAGTTTGAAAACTTTTTTAAAATCTTGGAGAATAAACAGCAAAAGGTGTTTAGAATTTTGATTCTAAAAGTGGTCTAAAATCTAGACTGATTTGAATTAAAGTTTTGGAAGCAATTATAAGAATCCTATGTGAAAATACTTTTGTTTTGAATTCTAAAAAAGAACACACACAGAAAGCCTTTTAAGCACTAAACAAAAACACGCCAGGCAGAAGTAGATTGTAGAGAAGATGCAAGGGAGAAAAAACTGAAAACATCAGCAGAAAGAAGCCACTGAAGGAGAAAATGAAGAGTAAGTCTTTGGGGGAAGGGGGGACAGTGGAGCAACATAGCCTAGCCTTGCGTTTTCTGGATTTTGTTTTATTAGAATCTCATATCACCAAAGCACATTGCTTTGGTTTTACCAAACCATAACCGACTCAATTGTTCTAAAGAACTCAAAGACAATGGTTTGTCCTGGGTTCAAAATAAAACTTTATTTTGCGTTCCTCCCTAATTCAACTTATATAAAAACTGAGCCAAAGGAATTCAGTACCTATATTTCATTCTATTATTTATTAAATTTGTTTGCCGCCCATCTCGCCACAAGCACAAAAGCTTTAACTTTTAAAAGGATATTTTACAATTGCTTTTATAAAATAATTTTAGATAAATTGTATTTATACACATGTAGGAAAATCTGTGTACATCAGGTTGCATTGCTTATTGTCCCTCAGTTTCTACATTTAAGTTTTCTCCTTTGTCCTTTACATAGTAGTTGGGAAGCCAAAAATTGTAGATGCTTCACATTTCTGAGATTTTACAAATTCCTTTTCCATGTTCAATACACATAATCATACTTCGATGTTGTTGATCCACATCAATTCTCTTGAAACCTAGTTGTTGGATTACCTTTGATTTCTTCTTCCAATTATGAAATAACTATGCCACATTATCTCAGAAGCTTCTGGAAAATGAATGTACATCATGGAGTACAAATAGATGCCTTCCAGAATTTCCTCTGAAAACACATATCTGAAAAACAGTACAGGTCATTTTTAAAAACATCAAAATGACATTTACTTCTTGACAAGGAATGCTAAGAAAATATTTTCAAATTGAACTGAAAGCAAGTTTAAAAAGAAGTTATAGATGAGATGTAATTTTATCACAATATTGCAAACTTTAATAACGAAACTTTAAAACTGGGTATATTTCATTTGAATGGGACTTACATAATGTAATAGTTTACTGAATTTATATGCTGCCCATCTTGTTATCACGACTGGTGGCTTACAACATGAAAAAGCAATATAAAACATTACAACAGTAAATATAGCAGTACAATTAACATTTAGCTAAGATGACTATGCAATGGAGTGAAGGTGGGATCTTCTATTTAATCCATTAATCACCTCGAGTGGCACACCCCCATCTGGGACCCAGGTCAATCACCAGAGCCAGATTTTAAGGCTCTTTTCAAAAGGGTGGAAGCAGATCTCACCTCAAGAGGAATGATGTCGAGGACGGGAGCCAAAGCAGAAAGTGTTTTCTGGATCCCGCCAGCAAGAATTCCTTGGCCAAAGGGATCAAGCAAGCCCCTTCTGCCGGCATAGGTGGGGTGGGATCCCATTGGGATCAGACAGCTCCTCAGTTATGGGGATTTATACCATTGGAGTTATACAGAATATAACACAATTGAATAGTCCTTTGAATCTTATGCTATTCCTGATTGTGGCAATGACATATATAATGATGCTGAACCAAGTGGTAGTCAGTCAGTCCTTGTACTTATCTCAGTAGCAGTGTCCCCATAGTCACAATTACAATCTGGATGTTTGGTGCCCAGCTCACAACTATGTTATTGGCAGTGTCCCAGTCATGTGATTGCCATTTGCAACCTTTGCTGCCTTCCTACAAAGCTAAGGTGAATTCTGGCAGCAGGTTGCAATGGCAACCAAGTGATGTCCTTGCTTAATGACCCACAGTGATTTGCTTAAGGCAACTGAAAGTGTTGGAATTTTCTTCACTAAACGGCATGATCATGAGATGTTGCACTTTTACAACATCACTGAGCAATGGAAATTCCAGTCCCAATTACCATCATTAACCAGGGACCTGCATGAACAGTTCTGGAGTTTTGCTTTATAACTGACCACACTATTGATTCATTTGGCTATTTATTATCTACTCTTGCCTGAACACGGCAAACAAAACCAATAATCAGTATTATTGAAACTCTAATTTAAAATATAGAAGAAGCAAGATTAGGGAAGACTAATGGAACAGACCGAAAGATGAGGTTTAGCTAATCTACCTTTCTCAAAAGATGAGCTTTAGCTAATCTATCATTTAGGAAGAATCCACTGAAAAAAACTTGTTTAATTTGACTTCACAAACACATTTGTATCTTTGGCAGAAATGGTTGACCAGTACTATTTTTGAGGTTATTTTTGACATATCAGTCTAGTGCTGTAAACTGATGAACCCAACAATTGGCAAGTCAACGCAGTACCTACCTGGATCTAGTTCAAAAGACGTATGAGCTGATTAATATCATTGCCTCGAAATCCAGGATTACCAATCTCTTTCTGGAATCCCATTTTATTACGGGCTGCATGCCGAGCGACGGACAGACAGAATGGCCACAAAAATTTATTGACTTCATTAAAGTATTTTCCAGCCGAGTAAACTTCATGAATAACATCTTCCAGACAAATAATACCATGGTTTCCTATGGACAGAAAAAAAAAGTGTTTTGGAAATGAAATTCCCTTCAATCGTCACCAGATTGCAAAGAAACACTTCCCAACATCCCATGTCATTTGTTATCTTACCCAGATGTTCCTCTATTAGAACATTATCTGTCAAAGCAACCTTTTTATTTTGGATCTTTGCATGGCCTCGTTTCAGTATCAACTCTCGAATAGATTTGAGATTGGGATACCTGTGTAAATATAAACCTAGTAATAATTTTGGAAATAACAAAAAACTCAAGACAATTTACAACATCTTAAATGGAATTATTTGTCCAAACTGATCCAAAAAGGAAAGTACTATACTACATATTCTTGCTATCTAGCTTTTGTTTTTAAGACATTACATTTTGTACCTTACAAACTTGAACAATTGTGAGAATTTCGTCTTAAATTGCCCTTTCAAAAACATGCACATCATCTCCATTCTTATTTTCTTTCTGCCACCTCAATATGTCAACCTTCCAATGTCACAGCACTTATTATATAAAATTTGGATTCTTCCATTAATTTATTACTATGATTCAAATTTGAAGTTGTGCAATACCCCAAATAATCCATATATAATAAAAATAGTAAACTTATAACCTATTAGTGTGTATTTGAATACCAAGATAAACATTATATTATTAAAACATTAACTAAAACAACTCTCTTCAAACTCTGCACAACATATCCCAGTTTATTGCTTGGCAATAATCACTAAACATTCTTATCATCTTATAATTGTATTTCACTCATTATTTTGCAAAGTTTTTGGCCTCCAGATGCCCATATTTTCCCAAAGGCAACATAGGTGTACAGCATGATTCAAAAACTTAATTTTTAAAAAACAACTATAAAGGAAAATAATGAAGAAAAATTGTGAACTATGTTATGATCGTTTTAGTCATCACCATTCATCATACTTCTATGTAATAAAAAAATTACATACTAACCCCCATGCCACATAAGGCTCCACTGTTTGCAGCATTTTTAATGAAGCTGGTGTCAATTTAATAAATGTGCCACTGTAAATCTTTCTTAATCTCAGCCTCTGTATCACAAGTCGCACCCGAGAACTGACTCCTTTAATTCTAAATCAACAGAAGTTAAGTATTGTCATTAGGCAAATCTGCATCTTGGATTTTCCAACAACAAAAAAATTACACGGATATCTGTCAATGGTGCACAGTACTTCTGAAACCTATTATCCTTTTAATTCAATAGCTAATTCTCAGACATAAATGCCTTGATACAACATATGCAATGATTATTTTTAGGTTTCAAGTCTTTTCTTAATGTACAATGATCTGAGACTCTAGCTCAAAGTATTTCCATTGTAGTTAAAGACACATAGAAAGCATCAACGTGAGTATAAAATGGCCTGATTTAAAGGTCTGATATTTAAAAGACAAAAAGCAGAAAGTTATATTTAAATACTCGTATAAATCTTAGAATTGAGAATTCAATACCAAATACCCAATTAATAATATTTAGTGCTATCACTAGGTAGCACTAAAGATTATTATCAATATCACTGTGATATGTACTGCTGCACTAGGATTTAGATGCCCAATCTGGAGATGGGGGGGAGAGGTGAGATGCTTGTCTTTGTATTACTCATTTGTTACCTTTTTTACTATCCAGAATGCTCTCCACTATTCTAAGCTCAGTAATACCTATAAAAAGTAGCTGTTTATGTAAGCAAGTGGATCTGCATTCTACAAGATCCAATTGAATTATTTGATAAAATCAAATCATTTATTACAGCCATAAAGCCAGACATAATAAAATATATAATAGAACTGTTACACAAAGAACAATAGATTGTAGTCATCTGCAATTTTAATATTGTAAATAAATTCCTGGCCCATCCTTAACAATTCTAACTATCAGAGAGAGAGGGCAGTCTTCCCACAAGTATGCCAATTCATCAGGAAGGAGCCACCCTATTAAGGTAATAAATTTACAATCCCTTAATGCAGTGGTGAAATCTAATTTTTTTTACTACCGGTTCTGTGGGCATGGCTTGGTGGGCGTGGTGTGGCTTGGTGGACGTGGCAGGGGAAGGATATTGCAAAATTCCCATTCCCTCCCCACTGCTGGGGGAAGGATACTGCAAAATCTCCATTCCCATCCCACTCTGGGGCCAGCCAGAGGTTCGGTTCTCCGAACTACTCAAAATTTCCGCTACCGGTTCTCCAGAACCTGTCAGAACCTGTTGGATTTCACCCCTGCCTTATTATCATGAGAGAAAACTAAAACGAATTGGAGGATCCACACCCCTACCTCTTTTAAAAAAAAAATTACTACCCTGTTTCCTCCAAAATAAGACATCCTCTGATAATAAGCCCCATTGGGCTTTTGAGCGCATGGCAATAAGGCCAAGTGTTTATTTCAGGGTTCAAAAAAATATAACACAGGGATTTATTTTCGGGGAAACACGGTAACAAAATGAATAGACTCGGTTACAGCAGTGATGGGTGCCCTGTCTGAAGGACCAGGTTGGGTACAGGTCAACAGGGATATCTATCTATGTGGTCACCAAGAAATGACATTGACTTGATGGCATATAATCAATCAATCCAAGTAATGTGGTAATGTCATAGGCCCAATGGATTTCCCTACCCATACAAAATATTGTAGAGTCCACATTACACGTAAGATTTTTTGTTACTCAAAGAATCACTTGGGTAATTCCTAGATTTGGGGCTGAAACCTGATTTTCAAAGCCAAAGATGTGCTTATTTTTTGTCTGTTTTTGTATTGTGTTATTTTGGGATGAATAAAAAACATTATTGTAATGTGTTTGTTTCCCAATATTCTACAGTCCTTGTGTGCATGTTGTAGTGTTTCTTGGATTCCCTCTTCACTCCTTTTAAGGGTGTTTTTTCTCTTTGAACATTTTTTCTCTAGCCTTATTTATATTCCTAATTTAATTCAATTTAATTTAATTCAATTTAATTTAATTGATGTAGATGCTGCTCAACTCCAAATTATTCTGGGCAGCTCACAGAGTAACAATAGGATGCAACACAATTTCAAAACAAAGCCAACAAAAAGATCAGTAAAGGAATTAACACCACCATCTCTATGTGGGCACATACACATGATGGTGAATCTGGCCAAGAACAAAACTCAGTTCCATTCACCCTGGCCCAAGGTCTGGGAGAAGAGTTAGGTGTTCAAAGCCTTGTACAACATTGTTGAGTGCCAGGTGCAAAGAATCAGTTAAGTTACAGCACAGAATTCAAGTCTATACACAAGTGTCTAGTCATTAATAGAATAGAAGAATAGAAGAAGAATAGAATTCCTGATTGGCCAAGGAGTGATTGGACTCACAAGGAATTTGTCTTTGGTGCATAAGCTCTCAGTGTACATAAAGGTAAAGATATATTCGTCAAGAATCATAAGGTACAACACTTAATAGTAGTCATAGGGTACAAATAAGCAATCAAATCATACTGGGAATTAATATAAATATAAATTGTAAGAATATCAGCAACAAGGTTACAGTCATAAAAGAAAGAAAGAAAGAAAGAAAG
>JANHFK010010852.1:18659-28672 GCA_036250565.1 Sibynophis collaris | reverse complement strand
CAGGCGGGTGGGGCTTCAGCAACATTTCCTGTATGGCACAGACATTTCTACCCATTTTTGGGGGGGGTGGGGAATGCGTCTTATACACTGAAAAATACTGTATTTAGATATATTCTGGACCTTGAGTTATTTGTAAAAAATAATAAAGGTGGGATATAAATAATATAAAGAAAATGTATAGTTTGGTGGGAAAGCAAAAATTTAGAATTGCAGCTGCCTAAATTTGCATCTACTAGGAAGTTTTAGATGGCATCTAAAATTGCTGAGGCAAAGAATGGATGAGTGATTTATTATGAAAGTTTGATCTCCAAATATTACTGTTGTGCATTTCAGGGCGTAGTATAGCAGCAAGCAATAGTAAACACTGTAAGTATATGTGGGAGATAAATGTCTAATTCTAAGGAAGTGATATGTTTAAAACTTTTTAACAACTGTATTTATGAAGTACGTTTTCAAAACAGATTTTTTTGTATTTGAAAAAAATCAATTTTAAATGGTTCAAAAACATGTTTATGCAACTTCTTATCTATACTGGTTTAATGACTACTTTTTTAAATCCACAATTATGGCTTGTAATTCCTTTGGAACAAGATTTTTAACTGCACTAATCAAATAAATGGTCCTACTTCATTTACTAAACGTTTATAATTTCATTTTGGGGTTAGTGATTGAGAATGTTGGACTAATTCAGAAAATGAGATGGTAGAACTTTTTGCAATTAAATGTAATGCCATTTATATCTTAATGGGCATGATTGTTTTTTTACATGTTGCAATCAAATCAGGCCAAGTAAAAATGTAGATCATTTTATGCCACAAAGGAAAAAAATATTGCCTGTTTGTGGTTATGTCTTATTATGGCTCAATAGCATTATACCAGGGGTGTCAAACTGGCGGCCCTGGCCGGATGCGTCACACCCAGGCCACGCCCATCCAGCTCTTTGAAGGGAAAAACATCGCAATATGTCATGTGATAGCAATGTGACACCACAAATAATACTTGAAAAATCTAAGACAAAATGATGAATTATTTTATAATTCATAATATGTTTCTACCAGATGTATCAGTGGCTATTAAAATAGCTTTAAAAGTGGATCAACATTCGTGAAATACAGAGTTTTGATGACTAACAACTGGAACAGATATATGACCAGAGGCAAAAAAAATCTATGAATAATCTATTGGAAAGGAACAATAGAATAAGTCATGTTCTACTTTTAGGTTTATCAGGCAAGTGATGATGCTGTCTGATGCGCAGGATTATATTGGGTACAGGTTTTTTCACTGATTGATCTAATTTTTATTTTCTTTATACTGCAGAAAACCAGACTGCCTTCAAGAAAAACCAGCTACTGCTACTCCTTTAGCTGCTTTTGCTTCACAACCAAAAATAAAAGAACATTGGAAAACTGTTACATCAGAAATCTCAATAACTGCTCTTTCTATGACATATTTTTGCTAGCAATTGGGTGTGGTGAATTTGCTCTATGATGAACTGTCATGTTTCACATTATTCTTCAATAAGTGCAAATTGTGCCTTACGTCACTGTCATTGAAGTATTACAACACTTTCAATTGAATTTGAAGTTGTCTATTTTCAGCAATCGACTCATCACCATCCAAGTGGACTGGAGATAAATATTTCTGTAACAATAATTTATGATGAACTCCTAGCATAAATGAGAAAATGTGACCTGATCAATTCTGAGGGTTGTTTTAGCTGCTTTTATGTAAATAAGTTGCATATATTCTTCTCGTATGCAAGGAAAGTCATTTGATCTGTTTGAAGTTTTAAAAGTAGTTTGTGCTCAGCTTTGTGCCTTCAGAAGCAATGTGTACTTGGACTGTGCGGATATTTTATCATCCCTATGATAGATAGACCAACCACCTGAATAAATTTTACTGTCTAATGTGGTCCTGATCCCCATTATACTTTGGATTTGCCCTTTTGGAGTTTCATGTTCTAAAAGTAGATTGAAAAGTAAATCTCTGGACATTCGTGTTAATTTTCATAATTTAAATATTTTTTCTTTTGATCAGTTTTGTGTTCTACTCTCTCTGAATAATGTATAAGCTGAACATTTATTATATTTATATCCTAGAGTAAATGGATTCGCCCTATTTTTGTCAGGTTGGGACAAAGGGCTTTCTTTAAGCATTGGATTAATTACATTGAGCTGTATAAATTTGTTGTGTTGAGCACAAGATCTGAAGCATTAGTGGAGGTAGGGTGAAGTTCATTTGATATTGAGATTGAATTTGGGTTTATTTTCTTTGTGAAATTTGAAAGGGGGTTATATTTAAAGTAAATTCAGTATTGCTGTTCAACCTATATAAATAGATGTGCCAATTCCTCCACAAGAATTCACTATAGCTAAGCAATAAAAAAGGACTGACGTGATTGAATCAAACATATTAATATCATAACTTGCATTTTGTCCTAAGCTAATGTTCTTCCCTCTCAGCTAATAAAGAAATAATAAAACCTTCAATTATGTAAATATGAATTCTGTTCCGCATTTACAAAGTACAGAGATAATAGCAATACAATCATTTTCTTCACTGAGAAACTGAATATTTAGAATTTTTCTTCTCAAATTCTAAACAAGCAAATGGGAATGTGCCCCAAAATACTAGGTTCTCAATTTTCTTAGTTGAGAAAGTCAACTTACTATAGTGCAATATATAAGAGAGTTTTAAGTAGTATGAATAGAACTGAATGCACCACTACTTGCTTTACGATTGGCTCTAATACTATTCATCAGAACGAATAAGAGTCTTAAAGAAATGGGCAATTCCAGCCACACTCTGAATGAGAAAACTATCACATGTGAATTCAAGTAAAACAAACTACGGTATATCTCACGATTTACCTATATTTACATATTTATTAAATACACCTGGTAATGTTATTTAGAATCTTTCATAGTGTCAGTATGTCCAATCCTATCCATTTAAAAATTTGGAGTCTTGGTAAACTTAACATAATGAAAACTGGGTTATTTAAATGCATAACGATTTAACACGTATGCATTTGATTGAATTGGATATTTCATCTGCTGTTACAGAAATATAAATCAACTGCAGTTCAGAGCTGAAACTGAATATGATATGGAGCAGAATGCAAGTAGTAACATTTGTACCAGATGTTTGGTCACTGTATTATTTGCTAGTAAATGTTTACTCTCAAACTGAGGAGCACTGTATTCTTAAAACTAAAAAATAATAGTTTGCTCCTGTTTCACAGAAAAATTACACATCTATTAACTAAGCAGAGAGATAATGGATATCTTATTTTTGTTTTATCAGCAGGTACATGCAGGACAATTTTAAAAAGTGTTTTTAAAAAGTTTCAAAAAGATATTCCTCTATCACATGTTAAATGTATTTAACATTACAAAAGCCACACAAATCTATAGTCTCAAGGGAACAATTATAAAAATAAATTTTAAAAAATCAAATGTTGCAAGCAAATATTAAGACTGTACAAGCTGGCTATAAAAAACGAGAAGTTGACCAAGTTCCCCTTATTTGATAGCAATAAATTTGTGCAAAAAATGTCTATTAAAACTTTTATATTTCTTTAAAGCACATATACTCACAAATCCAACACTTCTCATTTATACAGGAAATGAACATTTGCTTTACATTTTTAAAATACAGTAATACTCTTAACAGAGGTAATTCACATTACTCTTTACATAAATATTACAAATTCAAATCACTTCAGTAACAGCTTTCAATCGAACACTTTGATTCCAGTACTTATAGTTCCATTTTTACCTATAAAGGTGTTACATTATTACATATTACCTGCATATCAGGAATGAAATGAGATTTTTTTTAATTTAAAAAAACTTAAAATATCAAAAATTAATTTTATAGTTACTTTGAGATGAAGTTACTTCTGTTTTATTTGTAATCATGAATACGTTAACTATACATGCTTTAAACAAACTAGTAACTTCTGAAAAAGCACTCGAGCATGATAGATATCAATAAAATTAAAAGTTAAGTCAGCTCCATAACAAGAAACCAACAATGTGGAGTTACATTCATAGTTAAGACAGAGTGTCAGTTTGGTGTGGTGGTTAAAGCACTAGACTAAAAAGCAGAGGACTCTTGAGTTCCAGTTCCACCTTAGGCACAAAGTCAGCTAGGCGACTTGGGCCAGCTTACTCTCTCTTACTCCTAGGAGGGTAATGGCAAACTCCTTTAAAAAATGTCAAGACAGCAAAGGACTTTGTCCAGGCACTTGTCAGGAGTCAAGACTAACTTGAAGATATGGAGAAGAAAATAGGTAAGATACTGTCAGTGTAAACAAAAGATATTTGGGGCCTTCAACTCAATCTTGATTGCAATTTTTGGGGAACAGTTTCTGAAATATTTTGCTAGTGCCTTCATTCTAGGGCTGAGAAAGTAATTGCCTCAAAGTCACTCCGTTATTGAGTCTAAGGCAGGACAAGAACTCTGGTCCTCTGCCTCTAATCTTACTTAATCACTAGACCTACTGTTAGTCTTCAACTTATGACCATAACTGGAGCTGGAACATTTGTTATTAAGCAGCACAGTTTTAAGTGAGATGTGGCCTGACCGTTTTATGAGCTTTTTGCTGCAAAGCAAATCACTGTGGTTGTTAAGGCAAACATGTGACTCTGACTTGCAACTTTTCCTACCATCTTTCCCATGACTTTGTTTATCGGAAGCTGCTTGGGAAGGTCACAAATGGTGATCTCATGACACTTCAACTTCAATTGACCAGGAGTCAAATACTCAGATCATAATCATATGACAGAGCGATTTCTGTAATGGTTGTTAAGTGCAAGGAGTGGTCACAAGCCACTTTTTCCAGTGCCGTTATGACTTCAAAGGGTCATTGAACGAATGGTCATAAGTCAAGCACTGCCCATATCTTTCAGGCATTGTCTCTGAAAGTTTAGAAAGTAGGAAGACTCCTTCATTAACATAAATGTGGAACTTTAATGTAATCATATTACTTATTGTAGGAAAGCATGCAAGCATCCCTATTTTACACTACCAATAATGTTCTGAGTAGCCCAACCACCAATTGTAATAGCATTTTCCCCATTTGGTCAAAGTCACAAATTTGCATTTGTATTTAATCCAATTATAGTGCAAACTTACAATGGAGTGTTCCAAAACACATAGCAGCTATCATGCTGAAAACTAAAACACATTTACATTTTTTTAGGACCATCTTTGTAGTCATTATTTTAATAAAAAATGCTTATACAAAGAATTTTAAAAGGTGCAGTGTCATACATTTTTACCTAACAACTGCATGTGTATTCCATTTCCATCTTTAAAAAGGAGTATCTTCAGGCTGAATTGATCAGAATCCATGTTTATGCCTCTGCTGGTTTTAAGAAAATCAGAGTACTTTCTATACATGCAATGATTTAAATATTCTCTACAGCAGCTTTAATATAAAAATATATTTATACAATTCATTTATCACATTTTTGCAGCCCAACAATATAGTTAAATATTTTTATTACAAACAACTGCTATGCATAATTTTCGTATTTAAAATACTGCACAATGCAAGAAACTATTGCTGTTTAAAACTCTAGCTATCATAATATATATTGTGTATTAAAATAAAATCTAAGACTTCATTAAGGCATTATTTCAAATATTTAAAAAATTATAATGAGATCCTGGATAACTGATTCAAGAAAATAGATCAATGGTTAATATTTGTCTACTACAAAATGTATGTTTTTAATGATTATACATCATTCTGTGCATATTTCTAATATCAGCATATGCTTCCAGCATTGAACAGTTTCTTGATTAATCTAACAAGGAGTTTTAAAATAATTCTGTCATAAAATTTCTTATGCTGCTAGTCTCATATGGCAAAACAGTGTGACTATTAAATTTCAAATTAAGAGTACCTGCATATAAGGGAAAGTGAATACCCATTTAATGCACTTTTTCACTTTCTTGCAAAAGTTTTAAATATCTCACAACCAGAATGTTTAAGTATTTCATAAATACTTTCCTTGTTACTCTCTGGCTACTCAGTTCATTAACAAGAACCATGCTTCTTAGGAAGCCAATTTAATACACTTGTAACTGTGTAGAAAATGCAGTATTTCACACTGTGAAAGTTTTGTCCTGGAGCTAATCAGTTCACAAGGAAGTCATAACTACAAAATGACATCAGACACAAAAGCCTGGAAAATTGCTACAACATGCAGCCCATCTATATCAACCCATAAAGCTCTCTATATATCTTTCACTTGAAAGGGAGCATTTCAAAACTGAAGTGTTTGGCACACTTCTGATATAGACACACACACATACTTTGTGTGTGTGTGTGTGTGTGTGTGTATACATGTGTACATACATACACCAAGTATAGTATATATAGTATGTGTGTGCATACACACATAGTATATATTATATATACGCACCGTGTCTGTGTCTGTGTGTATATATAAATACATACTATAAATACATACTAAAAATAATCCCATATTATCATACTGAGGTAGTATAGTGTATGTAGATTATATTCAATTTTTACATAGCAAGCTTGAAAGTGCCTTTACATGAAAAAAAATGAAGTGCATGTAAACAATTCATATCACTAAAAAATTCCTTTTATGACAAACTTTACATAAAGAACACATTTTTCATAAGGAGACAAAAACTCTCAAGGCCTTTATAAAGATCATACTACCTTGTTATTGCATGTATCGTTTGGTGCATAACAATAATCCTTATATTTCAATCATATTTCTTTAAAGCAGTACAAATTACTGTACACACTTGTGAGGGTCAATTTATCTGTGAAAGGGCTTATCTGAGATTATATATCATACTCTCCATTTCAAATTCTGTGAAAGATTTCTTCATGAGAATTCAACATTCAAAATAAATTTAAATAATGATGCTTAAAAGTTGTCTTAATATGGGAGTTGCAAATGGATACATGATTTAAGTTTTTATAACCTACAAAAGTGCTATAGTTAGTATGAAAATTTAACCAACTATGGAATCAGATCCAAAACTTACTTTCAAATATATTTATGGTATTTTGAAATGTTCTAAATCAAGTCATTTTTAAAAGAAATGGTATTCATGCTTTTATTTTTTTTTTTAAAAAGATGCATCTATTTATCATATGAAAGCAATTTAAATATTTTATAAGTTCCTCATTTAAAAGAATAGCCACTTTGACTGAATTTATGCAAAATCGGCATTTCCACAAGCATGAAACCATCTTTGATATTTCTTGATCATGCATGCACATGCAAGGGACAGTTCATTAATGTGTACTTTCCAAATGAAATGTAGCTAAAGTATGTAAACTTAAACATCACCTTGGGTTGCAGTTCTAAGGATTTATATTCATTCCCAAATCATTCTTATTACATTACACATTTCCAATATTAGATTTATGCTTCTGCTGAGCTGTGGGATGATTTGATTCAGAAGTGTGGTGGTAAGACGTGTCCAACTGCATTCCAGTGGGTAACAAAGATCTCTCTCTGTTTGACCCACTAGTATCTGCAAAATACAGTTTTGGTCTCTGGTGGTATTTAATTCTATAAGTATCGGTCATACAGTTATCAACTGAAAAATAAGTAGTAAGCGATATAACATCATTTGCATTTGCATCCAGGGAACTAGAATTTGGTTCAGTAAAACAATTCTGTTTGTTTAAAGGATTACTGGATACAGTGCATAAATCCTTTTCTAATAAACTCGGTGAAAAACTCATCTTAGAGGACTCATTGTAATGAAATGCTTTCAACCGTTCTTCATCTGCAAATGAACTTGCTTCTGGTATATTTTTTGAATTAGTGATAGCAACATGCTTTTCAATTTTTGGATGATCTGCAAAGTTCAACTCCACAGTGGATTCTTGTTCTATGCCATGCAAATGGGACAGAGTATATTTCTTTGGTGGTAAGGGTGGTGGAAGATTTTGGTAAACTGTTTCTGTTGCATCATACTTGCTACTGTACATGCTTGTTTTATGTCCAGTAGATGGAGCAGATTCAGTACAGCAAGACTTGGGTTTGTTTTGTTGTAAGAAAAATGCAAGAGTAGGAGTAGAATTAACGTTCTTTGTATGAGATACTGGGCAGGGGACTTGCAAATGGGTAGATGAAGATTCACAGTTGTTTTGAAATCTTTCAGACATGATTCCATTCTCACCAATGTAAGAAAAAAATGAACTGTCAGCACTATAGATATTTGTCTCAGTTGGTACATTTTCACCAGACTGTGGTAAAGAGCTATGCTCATTGATTGTACTGTTTTTTATTTCTTTTTCAATGTGATCTTTTACAGCCGTCTGCACTGTTAATGTAGGTGAAGACTTCTTATTGCAATCTGGTACGGCCGTCCTGGAAAACAAAATATTTAAGGATGTAAATATTAATATAACTATTGCAAAATAGTAAATGCAATTCAATTCTACTTGTAATTACTACAATAAAATAATCTTTGTTATTTCATGGTGGGGTTGAGGTAAGCCTGTAAGTTTTAAAGAATCCAGTCAGATGTAAACATGGTAATATTGCAGAATCCAGAATTTTGTAAATAAGTATACAGGTACAAGCAGGTATATTCATGACTGAAATCAGTAAAAACAGCAAATACTCTTGGGAAAGAAAAGAATCAGTCAGAAACTATGATGGACAGTACAATGGTACAGGGAAATTATGGAAGAAATATTCAGATTGTCTATCTCCATTAGCTAGGCATTAATCTCTAGTTGCCAGACAAAGCCAGTGCTTTAGGTTCCGTGAAAATATGACATTTATAAAAAATACAAATATTCCAATGACAATTGGCATAAAGACAGAAAGTTATCAAAAGATGGTTCTCCATTTTATTTCATATTGTCAAATATATATCTAAATGCCATTTGCCCTAAACTGATACAATGTACCAGTGATTTTCAAACTATTACTTGAAGAGTAAATGTCATCTATAAAATGGGATAGCATGTCCCTAAATACTAAATGCAGAATAACGAAAGTACTAGAGGGATATGTCTCCAGTTTGTTGGTGAGCATGAACACAGTTTGCCTATTATGAAAAACAAAATGCTGGATTAATATAAATCTATTCCAAAAGAATTGTTCTTACACAGATATAAATCCCATCCTAATATAGCGCTTTAGTATAACCCTCTTTTTTTCTGAACAAATAAATAGTTTGCATTTATGGAGGAAAGCAACAGACTAGCAATAGCACTTAGACTTATATATCGCTTCATAGTGCTTTTATAGCCCTCCCTAAGCAGATTAGAGTCAGTATATTGCCCACAAGAATGCAATCAATCTTAGAACATTTATGAACATAGGCTGCTTCCTATCTGTGACACTGAATGGCCTAGCAGAAGAGTGAATGGCCTAACAGAAGAGTGCAGCATGTGAGCATTACTTAACCTACATGATCATAAAAACTTATTTTTTCACACTGATTTTTTCATGGTTGAAGAAAAGATAATGTAGATAACACATTCCTTTTTGATAATGTATTTAACATCTCTAAAATGGTAAGTTATAGTACATCATCTTTTTCAAATATTCACATGTGTAATATTAATTTTATCTGTTATTGGAAAAATAGACTCCATATAACACAAGTAGACCTCGACTTACGACAGTAATGGAACCTGGTCATTATGTCAAAGGTTGTAACCAACCAGATTTATGAATTTTTTAGTGGTCATTAAGCAAATACTGTAGTAATTAGGCGAACCTATTTTTCACTATGGGGTGTTTTTGCTAAAAACTCAAAGTAAACACCAGGTTTTGCAGTGACCACAGGATGCTGCCAACAGCTGTAAATGAAGGTTGGTTGCTAATCACTCAAACGATAGTGTGGTGGTGGTGGGGCAACCCTCAGAATTTTGGAATAGGTCATAAGTATCTTTTTTGGGGGGTGCATAGCAACTTTGACTGGTTGTAAGTCAATGACTGCCTATACCTATTTATAGAAGTCATTGAAAATTAGGCATC
>JANHFK010010849.1:5466-17826 GCA_036250565.1 Sibynophis collaris | reverse complement strand
TTTCGGCGGTTTGACAGATCGCGAGTCGGACGCCTCGGGTAGAGACGTCTTCAGCGCTCGCGGTGCCACCGGAAGCCGCCTATTCTAGCAAGCTTTTGACAGTTCAAAAGAGTGATCAGACTGTTCATATTTGACAGGAGTTCAGTTGTGGTATTAGGCCAGAATACCACAACGGAACAACTGAATGCCAACCCTTTATTACATGGTGTTAAAGTCCCCCAAGAATCCGGATCCAAAATTCAGCAACAAACCTCAAATTACAGTAATATATTTTCCTTCTTTTAATTTTTTTTTAAAGTGTCACATTTTTGAGTGGCTCAATGTCCGTATTTTATTTTAATTTTAATTTTTTAAATGGTCTAACCTCTCTAAATTTCATTGATTTATGTGCAGTGCAAAGACAGACATGAAGAAAAGGATTGTCTTTCCTCAATTCTCATTCTTTTCTTAGAACACAGAACATAGAATAATAGAGTAGGAAGGGACCTTGGAGATCTTCTAGTCCAACCCCCTGCTCGAACAGGAGACCCTATACCTTTTCAGTCAAAAAGTTGTCCAGTCTTTTTTTTTTTGAAAGCTTCCAGTGATGAAGCTCCCACAATAGTCCGAAAGCAAACTATTCCATTGGTTGATTGCTCTCACTGTCAGGAAATTTCTCCTTAGTTCTAGGCCAGGGGTGTCAAACTCAAGGCCCGGGGACTGGATCTGACCCCCGGGGTGCTTAGATCTAGCCCACAGGGCTGCCCTGGAAACAGCAAAGGACTGGCCCATGGTGCTTCTGCCAGTGAAAATGGTGGCCCTCCCGAGCTCCATTTTCACTGGCAGAGGTTTGCAGGACACCATCGCAGCCCAAAACAGAGCACGAAAGCCCATTTTTGCTGGCAGAGCGCTTGGGCCACCACAGACACTCCCGACACGAGTGATGTCAAGATGGCCATGCCCACCATGGCCATACCCACCCTGGCCTTCCCGAGGTCCTGATGCAGCCCTCAATGAAACCGAGTTTGACTCCCCTGTTCTAGGCTGTTTTTCTCCTTGGTTATTTTCCAACCATTTTTTCTTGTCTTGCTTATTGGTACTTTGGAAAATAGTTTGATTCCCTTATCTTTGTAGGACCGCTCAAATATTGGAACAGTGATATGTCCCCTCTAGTCCTTCATTTCATTACAATTCCTGTTAACCGTGCTTTGTATGATTTAGCCTCCAGCCCCCTAATCATTTTTGATGTTCTTCTCTGCACTCTTTCCAGAGTCTCAACATCTTTTTCGTATTGCGGTGACCAGAACTGAATGCAATAGTCGTAGTGTGGTCCTCCCAGACCAGTATCATGAGAGTGACTATTCCTTCCTTCCAGAGAACTCTAAATTATGGCAGAGACTGCTATAAAGAATGCAATTTGTTTTAAAAAGGAGAATTGGGGGAGATAAGAGATTTCTTATCATTCTTAAGCATGCTTTTGCTCCGAAGTACATGTGGGAGGTGTTGGGGATGGGTGGGCGAATTATGGAGGCATTTCACATTTTGCTATTGGCAGTTAAGATAAAGTTTGCAGGAGATGAACTGAATTATAAAATTGACCTCTGAAGAGGTTGGCTTCTCTGCAATTTAGATAAGACTGGCAGTGGAGAAAGGCAGAGCCAGCTGAAAGGCAATTAACTGCCGAATGTTGTTCAACAGTAATGATCTTGATTAAGTGTTTGCTTTTGCTGTCTGGCTGGAAACGTCTAAAATAATACTTGGCATGCAATGGGTGGGAAGGGATAGTTCAAACATTGCCAAGAAATGTGAGTAAGAGACCATGAAACAAATGAGGAATTATTAAGAAATCGACCTGGCTCACAATTGCTAAGCTGTATTTCATTCTCAAAACTATCCATGTTGGATACAGCCCAAATATACTTGTGCTGATGATTGAAGAATATATACAATGTGATCAGGATCTAGCTTAGTGTTTTAGTGATGATACAAGCCTTTACAAAACTTTTGGTCAAAGATACCCATCCTGAAACCAATACTGTTTATCATGTTTATCATGTCTCTGTACTACTGGTGACTTTATTAATTCTGGTAATAGCACTGATGCTGTGTGCTGTATAATATTACGAGGTACAGCTATAGTTTTTGTTACTTTGAATGTAGAGCTATTAGTATAACTTGTGCAAATTATAGTTTAAAGCTCTTTATTTTATGGTTTTATAATTGTTAATATAATTATGTCATTACATTAGTTGTTTTATTCTATGTTTGTACTATTTTTAATTATAAGTGCTTTATATAAACTGCTCCTACTGCTGCTGTCAGGGGTGATATGGCAAAAGAGCTTAACTTTTTTTTTTACTATCTTTGAGATATGCTCAGCGAATGCAAACCATCTTGAAAGTGGATTTACAAATGATAGGCTACAAGATAAAGACACTACATGGATAAACACTGGACTACACTGGACATACAAAAGAAATCAGTTGATATTTTAATAATTAAAAAAATATGCAAATAGTAAACCAAGAGAGTAGCCTGGATAATTTTCCTTTGTTATATTTATAAAAGTGGCTTGTGAGATTCTTCAAAACTTTAACAAACCATTTTAAAAATTTTATTATAAAGGTATTTTAAGCCTTTCATATGTATGGGGAGGAGGGATCTTATACGTTTTGTTGTGAATACAGCTCAGAGGTGTGGAGGAAATCATATGAACATGTGTTCACTGTGGGGCAGTGAATTTAGTTAATCTGAAAGTCTGGATTACTTAGGTAGATGTTAGATCACTTGCAGGCTGATCATCCAATAAAGGGGTTTTGTCCAGGATGGATATAGGTCACAGAATGATTTTAGCTATGACCCATTGGCTATAATAGCATTTCATAACAGTTTATCACTGGGTAATAATTTGGTCTTACTTTGTGTTTTATATCTATGAGCAGGTATTGTTAAAAATATTTGATTCATATCTGTTACGAATATATACGAATATCAGCTTATTCATGGAATACTGCATAAATTAAACTTGGCAGGGTTTATCAAGGAGGATAAGTCATGGTTGAACTGCTACAATGGCTAAGTTTACAAAGCATGCTAAACCGCAACCCATCTAGCTAAGCCCACTGCACTTCATTGCAGACAGTAAATTTTATATATTCTAAATGATGGCTGAAAATGTGCACATCTGTTTAAAACTTTAAATCCAAGAAAATGCCTGTATTATAGATGTATTGTTTCCATACACTCCTCAATGTAAAGTTGAGATCATTGTTTACTTCTATGGACTCCAACCAGGGGTGGGTTCTACTTATTTTCACTACCGGCTCGCAATGGGAGCGTGTATGCACATGAGCGCGCTTCATTTGCGCGTAGTGCTTCTGCACTACGGGTGGGTGGGCGGAGCCTCCTGCTACCGTTACAGCTGGTTCTAAGATCCGGATAGAATCGGTAGGAACCCACTATTGATTCCAACATCTGGAGAAAGAGAGCAAGCAAAAGAAAACAAATTTCTACTGCAAATAAAGAGTTCACACATCTGGGTCATAAGAAGTTATACTACTGTGATAAATCTATTAAGACCTTAAATTACTATTAAAAAATGTGGAATAGCATAAAGTTGCAGTTTTCCACAACAATTTATATAATTTGTTAAAATATCTGATTTAACACATAATTTGGAAAGGATAGCCCTAGTTAAGCCAGTGTCAGGAGACACAGTCAAACCAAGATTTATTATCACCACTTAAAGCTAGTTTTGCAAGCTATAGCTTGGTCAGTTTGTGACTTAATATATCTAAAGACACATTTGCCTGTGGAAGAGTCCATCGCTTAGGAGAACATGCCGGGTTTCTCAAAGAAAATAGAGATGAGAACAATTTACTTATGGTTGAGAGTGCAAGTCCTAATTAGTATTGTGTCTGAAATGTATTCTATGGGGTTGGTTAGTTGCAACTGCTTGTTCTCTAGGATTCACACAGGAATGTTGCTATTTCTCTTTGTGACTTCCTTCTCTTTTCTTCCCTCCTCCCCTCCCCAAACAGTGAAGCTCGGTGGGCTATGGGATGGATGAAGCTGAGCAGGACCAATACGAAGCCCATCTCAAAGAGCTCTTTGACAGCTTCGATGTCACCGGCACTGGCTGTCTGGGGCAGGACGAACTGACCGAACTTTGCGACGTGTTACATCTTGAAGAAGTAGCTCCAGGAGCATTGCAGGAGACCCTTTTGCAGGACGGTCTCCCTAGGCAGGTAAGACCATATACACTCTCTAGATGGGCACAGCTGTCTTTCCCAGCCTTGGAAAAACTGGACTGGTGGATCAGTGCAAGGTGTTCTTGGATCCAGAGGGAAAGTGGAGATTGGAATGGAAGGAAAGAACAAAGTAGAAACAATAGAAGGAAAAGTTCAGAGATAAAAGAATAGCATGCCATGTCAAATCATAATGTCACCATACATGTACCATTGTGACTGAATTCATATATGATAGTAATAAATAGTGGCTTACAAACCACACTGGACTATAGTTTAATTACACACAAAATTAAAGCCCAATAAATATCATTACAGATAGTTTTTACTTACAAGCACAATTACTTCCAATTTAAATTGTTTTTATCAGATTTCAGTAATAATCTGTGCCCGGAACTCTGCACTTTGATATGACCCAAGGGCTAATCAATAAAGTAAACTAACCACAACCACAATTGGGACTGGAATTTCCATCTTGAGTTGGAAATGCTTAAGTTGTTGCAGTTGTAAGTCATGTCAAACCCATTTTTACAACAATTTTTGCAGTGGTCATTAAGCAAATCCAGCTTCCCCAATGGACATTTCTTGCCAGAAAGCACCAAAAAAGGTCACAAATTGTAGGATGCCACAACTGGTTGTAAATGTGAACTCTGGTTGCCAAGTGCCCAGATTGTGATTATATGACCACTGAGGTGGTGCAACCATGATAACAGGTCATAAGCCACTTTTTCTAAGGCCGTTGTGACTTTGAATCATTGTTAAATGGTATTTAAGTTCAGGACTACCTGTATGATCTAGTCAGGGTGCTGCAGGTAAAACAAGGTGGAGTTTGATTTCATCATCATGATTGCCATCTTGATTTTTGTGATCTTATCCTGTGGACATCCCTGACTGTAGTGTAATGTGCAAATGATGCTAAGGTGCTTTGGTGATTTCTATTGAGGATCGTATGTTAATCCAGCAGCCCCCAACCTTTTGGGCACCAGGGACTGATTCCACGGAGAGAGGTTTTTCCGCATGTGACTTCATGTGCTGACTGCATCCCATGGATGGGTCTTCACTTGTTTGCATGGCCCTGGTGTCGGTCCATGGACCAGCGATTGGGGACCACTATGTTAGTCCATTACATTGAAGGTCTTCTAATCCAGCAGTTCCCAACCTTTGCAACTTGGTGGCCCAGCTGGTTGGGAGGGGAGAGGGGAACTGGGCTGTGGGAACAGCAGGCCAGTGCACATGCACCTGCCCACAACCCTTGCACAAGTGGTAGGTTGGTGCAAATGCGTGTTGCTCGATTTGCCAGAGTGGCAGGCACTGCTTACCACTTATGTAAATTGAGTGGTGCATGTGCATGCTCCAGCCAGTCACTCGTGCAGCCAAATTTAAATAGGCCACAGCTCGGTAGGGGCCCATGGCGCCGGTATTGGGGACCCCTGTCCTAGTCCAATCATCTGCTCAAGCAGGAGACCCAATATCATTTCAAACAAGTGGCTGTCAAATCTCTTTTTTAAAAAACAATTTTTAAAATATAATAATTCCATTGTCAATTAAACAGTGTGTCGTTTGGGTACAAATATCTTTGTAAAATGATAATCAAAATTTTGCAACAATATTTTGCAACAACAAATACTGTCAGCCCCGGAGGCCATCTTTTCTTTTGGATCTTCAGGGCTGCCACACTTAGTACTGTGAGAAACTGGGAAGAGGGTTTGCATAGAGTTGTAGAGATATCTAGCCATAACAACATTCTTTTCTCTGAGAGTCAAGGACATTCAGCCTGCACCTGGAGTGGCATGACTGGGAGGCATTTCCAATTGGGACGGTGGATTGATTGGACCATGTGATGGACATGTGGGTGCAGGGAAAGGGACTTTGACAAAACCCAGGAGCTTTCAGATTTGGGTTTTCTCCAGATGTGTCAATATGACATCTCTAATAAAATGGAACTTTGAGGGACTGCTGGCCTTGGAGTCGTCATTGGTTGAGGATGTTAATTGGAACCCTGACAATTACATTAGCATTAATTCTATAATATTAAAATGATAATCTTAAACATAATAATCCCATCTCTTCTTAAAGACCTCCAGTGATGAAGCACCCACAATTTCTGAAGGCAAGCTGTTCTACTAGTTAATTGTTCTCACTGTTAGGAAGTTTCTCTATTAGGAAGCTTCATGCTGCCCATGAAATGGCTTAGGCCATTATTGCTTTTTCAACTCTCTTGAAACCTCCTGATGTTATTTGTGAATGCAGTCACATTGAAGCACAACCCACAAAATAGATCTTCTTCTCTCAACCTGGCATCCTTCCTAGATTACAGTTCCCTTGCACCTAACAAGTATAATCATACTGACCGGGAATTCCCGGAGGAGTTCTACAACTCATGGAGATTATTATGCCAAGTTGTGGCATAATAATCCCGTAATAGGCGTTTAGAAGAAAGGCAGCTCCTTCCACTTAATGTATAATTTTATGGCCATTGCATTATGGGTCCTTAATTTATTACACGATTGGTCCTTTGTGTGAATGTTCCCGCACCGTTGTATTTTTAAACCAATCTCCCTTAGGAAAACAAAGCCCACCCTTGCTTCACTCAAAAGCCCTTTTCTGTCTCTTCCTTTGGAATTAATCTCACTCTCGCTTTGGTCTGTGATGTTAAGAAGCGAATCTCTGGGAATGGCAGGGAAGAAGCAAGAAAAGAGCTTTCTGGCTCAAACTGGGCAAATCCTTTCTTTCTGAAGGGAGGGGGGGAGGATTGGAGGACTCCAGTCTCCCTGAGGGAAGAGTCTGGGTATCTCGAAGGGCACCTGGGAATTTGCACTCTGCAAAAAAGGAGAGGGTTGGATAATGAGCAGCTCGCAGTGCCTTTATTGTATTAATAAGGGCACTGGCTCTGAGTTACCCTCCTCCTCAAATGGAATCTCCAATATTATTTCCTTTTGCTGCCTGGCACTCAGAAAACTCATCACTCAGAAATTCAATGAAGCACTAACTAGCATTGGGGAAACAAGCTGAACTCTCGGTATATAGGACACCCTGCTAATACTATTACCTTTATAATTTTCTTTGGCTTTTACCATCCTGAATGGCCTCTAATGGAAAAGATGAATCTAAGCTAGATACATTAATAAAATCCATCTCTTTTGACTTCTGGGGCTACTGTGGGAGGGGAACTCACAGAGGTAGATAGGAGAATTTTCTGTGTGTTTTGTTTCCACCTCTTACACTGTTGTCCTAAACCAGGTAGTGTAGCAATAGGAAACAGGCCCCAGATCTGGCAGCTTTGCAACCAGTGATGATTGGTTCATCTCGTGTGCCTTGGCATTTGGAGAAACACCCAACTGAAAACGTTTGCTACAGTTTTGGAGAAGCTGATAATCTGCCACATCCTGGTTTCCCCCTAAAGCCCCTCACATTGCAAAACTAGAGTCAAAGCTATGGTCTTCCTTCCACCCAAGGGAAGATGTGGGGTAAGATACATGGGTTTCCAGGGCTGCATTTTTTATTTTATTTTTTTGCACTTGTGCTTTCAATGAGGCTTGTGATATCGTCTGATAACTCCTTCCAAAGACATTACCTTCTCCTATGCCAGTGGCATAAGTTATTTTAAGTGATTGCATTGGTTTAGCTTTAGAGAAAAGTTTTTCTGAGATCTAGTCTTCCCGTCTTGAATTGATTTTTGGTCATTTTGGATTTCCTCCCCACTACCATTCAATTCAAGACTTCGCATGATTGCTCCTCCCTCTGAATGGTAGGTTTTAACTCCTGTCAGTTATCTGATTTAGCCTCTCCTAATCATTCTTCCTTTGACCAATCAGGTTACCAAAGTAAAAGTTGCATGCCATAGAGCAGGGGTCCCCAACCTTTCGAACCTCAGGGACCACTAAATTCATAATTTTAAATCCCGCGGACCGCTAATATGATCTGCCTAATGACCGGCTGGGTGGGTGTGGCAAATGGGTCATGTGACTGAGTGAGCATGGCCAACTTGATGTCACTCACATCAAGGGGTGCCTTGCCAGCCTCTACTCAGCACTCCTCGCCTGCCCACTCAGGCTCCTTAGGGCCCAACAGGAAGCAGTTGTTGGAGCTAGGCAGCCACCAGGAGAAAGAGTTGGAAGAATAGCTGCTCAGTTCCAATTGGATCCAATTGGATCTACCAAGAAGGAGACTCAGTAGAAGCACCTCACTGAGAACTATGAGCATAGGTTTTCCAAGCAGAGGGAAGACCTGCAGGAGTGCAAGGCCAGATACTGGTGCCTGAAGGCTCAGCGGGCTGAGATGGTCAACCAGTTCCAGGCCATGATGCAGTCCCACTGGAATGAGGTCCTCTGGCTCTTTGCCACTAGTGGCGCTTCCCTCCAACCTTTGCTCAAAGCCCCGCACCAGGAGGCCGAAGCAGGCCCCAAGTTGGAATTTCTGTCCCCCTCTGTTCCACCCAGAAAGACCCCAAAGGGGAGACTCTCTGCAGCAACACAAACATTCATTGCCCATATCTGGCCTAGGGACCATAGATTGAGGACCCGTGATTTAATGCAATATAAAAAATGCAAATAATTTTTCTGCGGACCACCAAAATTTTCTCACGGACCACCAATGGGTGACCACTGCCCTAGAGAAGCAGAACTGAGGACATAATGCATCCATTGCATCTAATACAGCCTATATGCTCTAGAACAGTGATGGCTAACCTTTTTGCCATCGAGTGCCAATAGTGGGGGGAGCCGGGGGGGTGTTTGTGCATGCGGGTGCCCACACCCATACTTCAATGCCCTTCGTGCCTCTCCCCCCGCCCCCACGTATGTGCGCACGACACCCCAATCCGTTTTGGGCTTAGCAGGCCTCCCTGAAACCTCCAAAGGCCAAAAATGGCCCATTTCCAGACTTCCAGTAGGCCCATTTTTCACCCTCGCCAGGCTCCAGAGGCTTTCCTGGAGCCTCCAGGAGGGTGAAAATGGCCTCCCCAACCCCTCTGAAGGCCTTCCAGAGGCCGAAAATGCCCTCTCAGAGTCTCTGTGTGAGCCCTGTGCTTACCTAGCATCCAAACACGGCCAAGTGGAGACTCCTGGGAGGGGAGCAGCCGAAAATCAGCTGGCCGGCGCACACATGCGTGCTGGAGCTGAGCTAGGGCAACGGCTTGCGTGCCCGCAGATATGGCTCCGAGTGCTACCTGTGCACGTGTGCCATAGGTTCGCTATCACAGCTCTAGAATGAGGTTTCTAGACTGGGTTCAGGGGGACCTTAGAACCTGGATGGGTTCCACAAGGGGCCTGGCAGAGAGGGCCCTCAAATGTAGTAATCTTGAATGCACAGGCAGACATCCCTTCTGTTTTTACCTGAATGCTGCTTTTGCCGTTACACTGACTGTATAGCACCAGTGTTTGTATCCAGGCCACATGTAGGGATTCGCTGCCTTTCCTTCCCACCATTGAAATCTTCCTACAAAATGACTTTCTAGTTGTCTCCAAACTCCAACAAATATTTTCCTCGGTAGCCTAGGCTTTCTAAAGGGTGGCAGAGGAAGTTGAAAGAAGAGGTGGAAGCATCTAACTTAGCAACACAAAAAACAATTACGGTGAGTTCCTCACTCCCATGTTAATGTTCAATTTATGCTAAACAGTTTACTTCATTATTTTATTATCAGTTTTTTATCGCTAACGTGTTTCCCCGAAAATAAGACCCTGTCTTATATTTTTTTGAACCCTGAAATAAGTGCTTGGCCTTATTGACATGCGCTCAAAAGCCCGATTGGGCTTATTATCAGGGGAGGTCTTATTTGGGGGGAAACAGGGTATGTAACACAAACTGATGTTCCTATAAGAGATATTAATCCTTTGCATCGTTACTCTGCACGTGTCACACGAAAGGCCAGCTCCACATGAGAAAGTGCAATTAAACTGATTTATTGCTAAAAGTCTATGCACAGGACTCTTTTCAACTAATAGTCAGCACCTGCTTAGAGTTAGAGAAGGGTCAACTGAATTCAAGGCTATGTGGGGATTCTAGGCTGATTCTAGGATTCTAGGCTCTTTAGACTCTGCTACTCCTCCTCCTACACAATTATGAAATGTTTACTGCTATTTGCAAAATAGCAGTAATTAAAATAGGTAAGTTAAACTAGTTTTTATAAACCTAGGGAACTAAAATATGCCACTGTATTTATTCCCACAGGTGTTGGAGTTGGCAGGCAACGCTTCGAAGGATCTTAAGGTAAAACGTATCACTCCACGTCACTTGCAGCTTGCCATTCGTGGTGATGAGGAGTTGGACTCCCTTATTAAAGCGACCATTGCTGGTGGAGGTATGTGTCACCATAGCATCTCTTTATCCAAGGCAATTCAGTAATGCCTGTGTCAGAGGTTTCCATTTCAGCACATAGGTAGTCCTCGAATTACAAAAGTTCATTTAGTAACCAAAGTTACAATGGTACTGAAAAAGGTGATTTATGACCATTTTTCATACGACCATTGCAGCATCTCCAAGGTCACATGATTCACATTTGGATTCTGGACAACTGATCCATATTTATGACGGTTGCAGTATCATGTGATCCTCTTTGGCGACCTGGCAAAGTCAACAGGGAAGCCAGATTCACTTATCCGTGTTACTTAACAACTGCAATGATTCACTTAACAGATGTGGCAAGAAAGGTCATAAAAAGGGGCAGAACTCACTTAACACATTTCTCACTCAGCAACATAAATTTTGTCTCAATTGTGGTTGTAAGTCAAAGACTACCTGTAGTATTTGGACTACATTCTTTGATATGTAAAAGAAAGAAAGAAAGAAAACCAGCCTAATTATATATGGAGAGAAATACTTGAATGTTGGAAACAACGTTTGGCAGCAGTGAAATTTATGGAACTTTTAATGTTTCAGGAAAGTTGATAAACACAGTACAAGTTTGAAGTTGTCCAACATTCCTGAAATGAAAAATATTATTACAAAACGTTCCAGCTCATATTTTTGTACAGGGTATTACTTTATATATACATCAGCTCTGCACTTTTGTCCTTATGAGTTGTCTTTAATTAAATTAAGACAATTTAGCAGTGCTATGTTCCCAGGGTTAATTTTAATTGAAGCGCAAACGTTGTGTCGTCTTTCCTGAAGAACACTCCATCTTCTATTCTCTCCCCGTGTCTAGATCAAATTTTAAACTGCCAGAACGAAACTACCACCTTGATTTTGTCATTGGCCAAAAATATGTCATTATCTGTACATGTTTCAGTTATTAGCTGACATACCAGCAGATGGGCCAGGCTCCCTGTCTTTCCACATTCACACAGTGTGTTGTTTTCTGCAAAGAGCCTCCACTTAAGCGTATTGGTTTAACATTTAGGCATTCCGACTCGCAACTTGTTCAGGGTCCTCCAAGTAGTATAAGGACATTTTCCTCTTCCATGAAAACCCTTTTCAGTCAAAATATTGCAATTAAAAGAAAAGTAGCTGCTTGAAAATGTGAAGTTGGAATGGGGGAGGGAAGAAGAGACGTTGACGGGTTCGTATAAGTATTGATCAGTATCTTAAATCTTGATACGATCGTGGCTATGTCTCCTCATCCTTTGCTCTCTCTGCAGGCGTAATTCCTCACATCCACAAGTCTTTGATTGGAAAGAAGGGACAGCAGAAGACTGCGTAAAGAGGCGCTTTCGGCAGCCCGCTTCCTCCCTGTCATTGTACTGTAATTGGGACAGAAGAAATATGGGGATATGTGGAATTTTTTTAAAAGAATAGTTAAATGGAAGAGCATAGACAATTGACTGTAGACTTAAAACATTTGTATGTTCTAGATTTAAAGTTTGACAAAAAAAGTACCCTGTTATGTGGCAGCAATTTGTGTGTTGATTGGCTAGGTTTCTCCCATGTGTTTTATACAAAAATGGAACTGATAAAACCATTTTTTACAAAACCTATTCTTGTGTGTCATTCTGGTATACAAGGGATAAATCCATAAAATTAAATTGAAATGTTTAGAACAGTCACACATTCTAAACTTGGATATAGCCACAATCATGGATAACTTTGTTTACTCTTGCTTATTAACATAGAAATCAAAGTCCAGATTTTAATGTCGCTTAAAATAACTTTTATGAATTTTAACAATACAACTTTTTTTTTTAAAAAAAAATCTTTT
>JANHFK010010844.1:196182-208144 GCA_036250565.1 Sibynophis collaris | reverse complement strand
TCCTGCCGTCCTGCCTTCCTTCCGTCCGTCCTTCCTTCCTTCCTTCCTTTCCTTCCTTACTGCTTTCCTTCTTTCCTTCCCATCTTTGTGAATTTTAAATCAACTGTAGAGTTATTGTTTATTGTTTTAATATTTGATGTTGTTTTTTATTGATAGCAAGCCACCTAGAATCACCTCTAGGCAAGATGGGTGGCATATAAATTTAATAAACAAATAAAATAGAGCTGGAATCTTTCCTTGCTAATGTTAACACAGAAAGGAGTGCATGGCTCCCCAATCTGGCCTATAAAACACGGGTTTGCAAATAATTGTTTCATCAGGTATACTTTTATACAGTTGTTTCCTAATATACGTTTTAAATACTGAATAGTACTGCAGCAAAGAAATGTGTGGGATTTTTTTTTAATGGTAAGCAAAGTCTGGGTGATTTGAAGATGCAACATGAGACATGTTCACATTCAAATGCAAGCTGGAGATATTTCTCCCCCACCTCCAGCCACCGAGACCTCTGCATCCAACAGTTTCCTCTGGCTCGTGAAACCACAATACATCCCATGCTGGCTGTGGGGCCAAAAGCAGGCAGCTCTTGATCTGGACCTGAGATCAGTTCATCAAAAAGAAAATCACAGCAGACCGTACAAAATTGCCCCCCCCCCAATAACCAGCCTCTTGCAACTTACACAGCTGACTTCCTTGCAACAAGGCCCGCGAAGTAGGAGGTTGATAGAATAAATGACCAAAGAAGTAAGACACAAAGGCCGAGGTAAACAAAACGCAGTATGAGAAAGGGCGATAAGCAGATATTTGCAGCCAGGAGAAGAAGCGGCAGGTGCACAGACAGGAGGCTGGAAAAGATAAACGAATTGGGCTGGAAATCTATACACTAATGATAACGACTGCAGAAGAGATTACGGGAGGCTGCAATTAGATATCTTCGCTCGGCTGCAGTTCCCTTTGGCCTGTGCCTTTTGCTGGATATTGATCAGCTGAGGAGGAAGGAGAGTCACTACAGCAGGAAAGAGTTGGGTGTACACAGATATGCCTCAGCATGGAAACATGAAAGCGTGCCAGTGTCTCTCTTGTGCCCAAGGCCCAGCGGCAGTGCTAGTTTCCTCAGCTTCTCTCCTCACAGCAGACAGTCCTTCTCCTGGGCATTTTAAAACTGGCTTTCGCTTTTTGTTTTATAATTCTTTTCATCTCTCTTCTCAACCACTCCCTTTATAGGGTTCTTCTGGACCTTTATTTATCTTGGTCCTGGGAAAACAGACCTGGGCCAAACCTTCATCAATTCTTGAAAGTGTCAGCACTTAATCTGAATTAGAGTTGCTAACTAGTTTTTAGAACAGTTAAGGGTAGCGACTTCATCGATTGCAGGAACGGAAACATAAAATTGTCATTTCCATCACGTGAATCCGACTATTCCTGTCTCTGGTCCTATCCTTTCTTAAAGTATACTCCTTTGATCCAGAATGAGCAACCTTAAACCAGCATTTTTCCTTACTGCCAGAAGCCCTCTCTCTACTCCCACTCTAAATCAAATTTAATTCAGCAGCAAATTGGCAATGTTTGATTCTTCTTTTTGGGTGAAAATAAACTTAAGGCAATTATTTTGAGGGAAGGGGGAAATGAATTTTTAAAATAAAATTTCCTTCCAAATGTCCCGAATTGGACTGAAATTTTAACACATGGACCAAAAAAAAGAAGGAGGGACACCCTCATTAGATTGAAGTTGTCTGCTACAGACTTAGATGAAGAAAGACAGAAGAAAGCTAAGAACAATGTAGCCTAAAATAAGCAACGATGCAAACCAAGTGACGATGGCAACATATCATTAAACTTTCCCCAAATACTCCAGGGCAGGGCTTCAGGGTAGATTTTATTGAGATATTAAAAACAGTAGAGTTGAACAGAAGATTTCAAACAGGTTCACAGTAATAGTAGTGTTAAGCACAATGCCAATTAAAACCACGATTAATTTAAAGTTATAGTCAGCAATTACTCAATAAAGCAAATGGAAAAGCAAATAGTTTTAATTGGCAAAACATTAAAGTTTCCAAAGTGTCAGAGAAGATACAATAGGCGCCACAGCTGATAGGTCTTTACCTTCCTTTCCACTCGTTGCTTGACCTGAAAGAATGGGCATTCTAGGTAAGCCAAGTTCATTTTAACCATGACTTGTTGGGGATTACACTCACTAGGTACATAAAAAATGCTAAGCCATAAACCATGATAGGTCATAAATCATGGTTTAAAAAAACTACGCCTGTGCTCATACAACATAAGCCAGTATCAAACAAGCTTCATTGTATGCCACTGAGAAGTGTGAGCCCAGTCTGTGTTTATTGGTCACTGCTCAAACGGCCTTTATCCAGGCAATTGCAGGTAGTCCTCGACTTACGGCCACAATTGAGCCCAACATTTCTGTTGCAAAGTGAGACGTTTATTAAGTGAATTTTCCCTCATTTTACGACCTTTCTTGCCACATTTGTTAAGTGAATCATGGCAGTTGTTAGTTAGGAACATGGTTGTTAAGTGAATCTGGCTTCCCCATTGAAGGTCGCAAAAGGTGATCACATGACCCTGGGACATTGCAACCATCATAAATATGAGCCAGTTGCCAAGCATCCGAATTTTGTTCATGTGACCACGAGGATGCTACAACGGTCATAAGTATGAAATACTGTCATAAGTCACTTTTTTTCAGTGCCGTTGTAACTTTGGACATTCACTAAATGAACTGTTGCAAGTTGAGAACTACCTGTACTATGTAAACTCATCTTCCTCAGCTTTAGCATCTGCCCCCATCCCCCCCCCCAAGAAATGCTCTTATCTGTCATCACCCCTAATAAGCCTGGGTGTCTGCATAGTCCACTAAGATAGAGACAAATAACAGCTATTACAAACTCTTTCTTCTGATTATCCCACTTTTCTTGCCATCCCCCAAAGGTAAGTAGCTTGGTCCAGGCCAAATAAGTCAGTAGCAAAGGTGGCTCTGTAGCCCCGTTTTAATTTATGTAATCAATCATGGGTCTCGTTAGTTCAACCTTTCCCCAATTATCTCATTCTTTCTTCCGTTCACCAAAGGGAAGTCAACAAATTACTTAATCTTTCCATAGATATTCTATTCTAAATATTCTATTTGCCCTCATGCCCCTGAGCTATCATATATTACCATACTATATATACAGCTATATTACCGTACTCTGATATTCAGGTGGAAATTAAAATCAGAAGGACAAAATTAGTTCTTCTCTACTAGGTAAGCTCCAACCCCTAAGATTTCTAATTAGAAGACCTTAGGGAACAGAGCATCCTTCTACTGACTTTGGAGAAGAGGCAAAATGACAAACAGGATAAGGTAGTTTGTTATGAATGATGGCTTAGCTGTTCTTTTTGTAAAGCAACTTAATGGCAACATGATGTTTCTTTAATGAATAGAATTTCTCTGGAATGCTCTGAAGAGAGAAAGTTATTTGTTTAAAACTATATGATTTCTCTCTGGGGATGATTCTTTGCTGGATCTCTTCACTGATGGGAGAGGCTTTTATTTTGGTTTTGATGGTTTTTTCCAGGTAGGTGGTAGGGTCAGTGTTTAGAGGTTTGTAAATGCACAATCCCATCACTATCCTGCACAAATCAACTCCGTAGCCAAGACCCCCATTTCCAGAACCAAACGCCTAGCTGACAAAGACCACCTGGAAACTGAATTACACACTCTCACAAACGTATTAGTTTCCAACGGATTCCAAAGAAATACAATTATCAACCTAATCCAAAAGGAGACACCCCCCAAGAACCGAGACACAGAACAGGACAACGCCAACGCCCTCCTCCCTTACACCAAAGGCACCACAGATAAAATCAGCAAAATTCTCCACAAACACAATATCAAGACAGCCTTCGGCACTGACCAAAAAATAGCCAACATCTTAAGAAACCCCAAAGACAAGATCCAGCTAGAAAACCAAGAAGTCTATGAAATACCATGCAAAATCTGCCCAGCCACATACATTGGACAAACTAACAGGAGAATAAATGCACACATCGCAGAACACAAGAACGCAATCAGAAAAAAAGAAAAAACTTCCTCCCTTTTCCAACACCTTAAAACAACAGGACATGAAATTGATTTTGAAGGAACCAAATTGACACCTGTGATCTATAGGCTTGTGTGCTTTCAAATTAGTCTTGTCTCTTAATAGCTGTGAAGACAAATCCTTGTAGTTTTCATGGCAACATTTTTAGAAGTGGTTTTCATTGTCTTTTTCCTAGGTTGACTTATTGCCTATCGTAGGACTAGAACTTACAGTTTCCTGAATTTTAGCTCAATGCCATTAGCTACTACATCATACTCCATATATAAATTGAATAAATAAGGAGAGAGTCTTGCCTTGCCCTCTGGTTAGCTTACCACTTTATTTCATAAAGACTTTGGCTTCTTGTAGCTATAGATTTTACTTGAAGACAATGAGATGTTGTTGGATTCCTATTTTCCTAAGGACATTCCACAGCTTCACATTCTCATAATAGTGCTGGAGAATTACAGGAATCAGTTCCATTTTTAATAATAAAATTTGCAAGCAAATTCCTCTTTTTTTGCTTATATATATATATAAACCCACATACTTCTATTCATGCGAAATTTTATAAAGGTTGATTATATTACATAGACTTTGAACATATTTTTTTAGCTTCGAATGTAATTTTTTAAAATTTGAATTTTATGCAATTTCCACACAGGATGGTAGATGGTAGTGTTTCTCAACCAAAGGAACTTTCAGATGTTCAACTCTTAAAACTTCAATTCTCAGAATTCTGGGAGGCTGATTAATTCTGGAATGATGAGGAATCATCCACATCTTAAAGTTCTTGAGATGGAGAAGCACTGGTCTAGATCCTAGCATTCTTTTGTACTGCTCTCTATTTTTCACATTTAGGAGTATGTGTGTGGTGCTAAATTGAGAAGAAGAAATTTTCCATCTAGGGAAGGACTATGCTTTTTGTGAGAGCTTATGTGTACTAAATGTTTATGAGGCACATGATAATGCAGTGGGAGAGAGGCCATATTATTAAAGCAGACAGAACTGGATTTTCTATTGTTTTTCTTCCTGATGTCATCAAGAGAGGTTACAATTCTATTTGAAAGTTTCACTTCTTAAGCAACCCTTTTAAATGACAGAAACGTTCTAGCATTAATAAATTGCTGCTAAATTTACTGCAGAATATTAGTCTGAGAGCTTATCTTTCATTGGATTGTGTTGCATCTTCACCTATTTAAAAAACAATGCAAAATACAGTAACTAGTGTGTCACAAAATGCTCATTTATTTCTTCTTGTCCTTTAGAATGGTCTGCAGAGTTTAATCATTGAATTGATAGGTCAGTATGTTTAAATTGTTTGAAGAATCAAAAATGTCTGATTTGCTTCTTTTATTTTGTTCTAGTGAAAATACACTGGTATTTATATGTTGTTGTTGTTTTTAATCGTATCTCAAGCAGCTGTTTGGAACAATTTGTGTTTCTAAAATCATTAGGTAGCTTTGAATGTGACAGCTGATTATTTCAGAGCAAATGAGTAACTAATGATGTGTCCTGTGCATGTTTGGTTATAAATAGATCCTATTGTGTTCAGTGAGGTTAGTTCTGTAGTATGGGTTTAGGATTTATTGTCCTTATGAATTCTCTTGTGTGAGTCAACTATAACTATAAATAGGAATAAGCATTAAGAGCAGTAGCATAGCAAACAATCATTATTCAGTAAAGTCAATAGTTTCACTGGTCAATAGTTTCTTATTAAAGTCAAATCTTGTCGCTCTTTAGATATTAATGTTATATTAGCCTCCTTCCTGCTATCAGGAATCTTTCCATTCTATAAAACAATATTCATTGTTTGTTGTAAGGGATGTAAAAACTCATCTTCAAAACATTTATATTTATTTATTCATTTCTTATTAAAATATTGGACACAGCGTGACCATCCTGGCATCATCTCCGCCATACACACTAAAATATAAAACAAATATCATATATACACTTCAAACATTACTAATTATATATAATTGTTCTACCCAATGTACTCAGTTATATTTACATATATTACATCACATTTTGGGTTTACAAATCCTGGTTATTTCCTCTCCCAACTCCCACTTCTCAGTTCCACCCATTGGTAAAATCTATTCCATATATCATGATATTCTGTCTCTTCTTTATTTTTTAATTCTAACGTCAATTTATCCATTTCTGTGCAAACCAATATTTTCTTTACTATCTCCCTTTCTAAAGGTATATTTTCATTTCCCCATTGTTGGGCCTATACCAATACTTGTACCTTTTTGATAGCTTCTATGTACTATTGCCATATTGTGTTCATGCTCATGTGAGCATAAACTGAACTTTTTGCTGTTTTTCCAGCAAAAACAGACTAATCCATTTGATGAATTTGGGTAAATTGAGGTTTATTTATAAAAAAGATTGGCAGACTGGCAAGTTAGCAGGAACCACGTCATGTTTCTTGAGGGGGAGACTCAAGAATGTCATTTCTTTTTTACTCTTTTAAACCAACACATCTGATTCATTTTTCCTAGGTTAGTAGGTGGGTTAGAGAACTTGTCAGATTTTGCTGCTCAAAATCCTTCAACACTTGTGCATATTTTAAGAAAATATTTATTTTAGTCCTTATTAGCTAATCTAATAATATATGACCATCTAACTGGACAGTACAAGAAACTCTGGGTGGTGAACAAAGTAAAAACAAAGCCTTCCCCTAAACCAAGAAAGACCAGATAAAACTGCACCGAGGCTCAGTAAAATCACAAAATCATTAATCACATATACCCATAGCAGAGATCACATAACGTACATTGGATGAGCTTGGTCTTCCTAGCTTTGCAAAGGCCAATAGAATTGGGGTTGGCTACTGTATATTTCAGGGGATGCGGTGGCTCAGTGGCTAAGGCGCTGAGCTTGTAGATCAGAAAGGTCGACAGTTTGGCAGTTTGAATGAGCTCCCGTTACTTGTCCCAGCTTCTGCCAACCTAGAAGTTCGAAGGCACGTAAAAATGCAAGTAGAAAAATAGGAACCACTTTGGTGGGAAGGTAACAGCGCTCCGTGCGCCTTTGCTGTTTAGTCATGCTGGCCACATGACTATGGAGACGTCTTTGGACAGCATTGGCTCTTCGGCTTAGAAACGGAGATGAGCACCGCTCCCTAAAGTCCTAGCATGTATGTGCAAGGGAAACATTTACCTTTACCTTACTGTATATTTTAGGGACAAGGTTTGAAGGATAATATGGATATTTAAGTATATATACTTTTGAACAGGTTTAAATTAAAATATGGAATAGGATAGATTTAACAATAAGTTTATGTAGAATTACATGGAGCAAAATTAGGACTATCTATATGTTTCTAGTTTAGTACACATGTTCCTCTCTACAACTGAAAATGCTCACATAAGTTATAATACTTACGTCTCACTACAACTGACTTTTGAAACCTACCTTTACTTTTATTTATTAGATTTACATATTATTCTTTTATACACAATGCTCAAGGACATGTGCATAGCAGGATCTTCTGTTGTTGTTTTTTTCTCAAGAGCCTTATGAGGGAGGTTGTGTGGAGGACCAATTCGCAGACAGGGCAGATGCACATTAAAAAATGGAGGTCAGAGTTTTCATTGTACTGTTGCAGTCACTACCTCTTTTTTTTTTTTCAGCTTTTTTGTTAAGGTTGGATTAGAACCTCGGTCTGCCTTCTTACAGCCCAAGACCTAAACCGCTATACCATGCTTCTCATTTATGTACCAGCTTTTGTGTCAAAAATCTCCTCTTTATTTATTTCAGCACACATATTTTTAAATGTTGCTTTTTGGTAAGATGGCCAGGGGCAATGACCATCTTAGATCTATCATTATACATCAATTTAAACAGTTCCAGTTCATTGAGAGTTAAAATCCTGGCAGAATTCTATTTCAGTGCAGGACAAGCATCCTTTGGTAGGTTGTTGCTACCACACAACCTCCCACTTCTAATCATACTCTTAAGAGCTTGGTAAGCTCAGAAAAGAGCTGGCTAGTAGGAGAAAGTTTCCCCCTATAAGTACAGCAGTAGTTTGTGATAATTATACTCAATCTCTTTCTCTTCCTCCCCCACAATTCACTGTCAGGCAGAACTTTTTGGAATGTTTGTCTATGAATAAGCTTGATGCTTCATCCAATAAATCTTTCCAGATAAACAGTAGGTTATAGGTTAAATGCTATTTTACATTTAAGAACTTATCTTTATAATGAAAAATTAAGTTTTAGTACCATGTGGCAGCAATTTAATTAAGCTATGAAAAGGCAATGCTATTTGCTGATACTTAACTACAGCAGAGCAAGCTATGGAATAGCTTGTACAAGTAGCTGATATAATCCTCCAGTCTACTTCCATGTACCCATGATGCATGCAAGAAATATAACTGAAGCAAAAGACCTCCTCACAGATGATCCAGCAGCCTGTAGTTCTCCAAATTTAGTACTTAAGTCTCTGAAATTGTTGCTCTTAAAGTAGCAGTTACTGTACCAAAATGACCTATCCAAATCCAAGACGGTGTTATCTAAATTATATTGAGATGATGGTGTTTGATGCTTATCAAATAGAAGCTATAGTATAGCTTTTGAAGAAGTGTTTTATTCACATGTACTATCTGAAGCAGTGGTGGGTTCCTATCGGTTCGCTCCAGATCTTGCGAACTGGTAGTATCAGTGGTGGGAAGCTCCGCCCACCTGCCCCGATGTCATCATGGACGCTCTGCGAACCAGTAGCGAAGGTAAGTGGAACCTACCCCGGATCTGAAGAGTTAGATAATATTTTCTACCTGTCAGATTGTGATGTTTCACAGATGGTGGTAACTCTAACCTTAACTCATTAAACTTTTCCGTTTCCTCCAGGGCGAACTCTGCTAGAAAAGCTCTCCAGCCAGCAGGACAATGCACCCCAAGAAGAAGCGGAGAAGCTTTGTTCTTGGATCATTGCAATGGGTCTTTTGCTCCCCTTCAGTGACTGCTTCAGAGAGCCAAGTGGTCAGAATGCACAACAAAGTGCACCAGCATTTGATGTAAGCCATAGCTTAAACTCTTGTTTCTATTTAACAGATATTTTTGTAATAGTTTGCTCTTTTATGTTTGCATTCTGTTAAGTATTTCTTAAGATACTTATTTTAGGTTGTCATTTAAATGTCCATATGCTGTCCTTTAAAAATATATATATATTGTGCAATCTAGCCCTACTTTTTAACCAACGTACCTAAGACTTAAATGGGTTGATGACAAGATGAAGTTATTAGTTTCGTATTTTTTCAAAATCATGAAACTCAAATTTCTAGACTCAACAATTTGTTCTGATATACTTACTATTAGCAGCATTCCTAGGTATGCTTACATATTAATGAGCCACACTGAGTTCAGTAAATTTTTCACCCAAGTATTTCTCCAACTACAGCAGGCAGGGAATACAGAACTCTCTTTGTCAGTGAAGACAGCAAACTATGAGAATTAGCCTCTAAAGCTGAATGGCTTAGCAAATCTTAGCCTCTAAAGCTGAATGACATATCAAATCTTACCTTCTAGTTTGTACTTTTGAATCTTTTTTGTCAAGTCTCTCCTGTGAATGGTCAGGAAGCATTTTTCTATTAAATCCAGATGCATGGGAGATATCAGATCTAGCTTTTCCAGCTCAGTGATAATTGCCAGAAAACTCTAGAAAAACCAGTTAGAATAACTGTGAAGGACAAGTCAATGCACTCCTGAGAAACGACAGGTATATATTAAACTTTCATGGAATATAGAAAGATTGGTAATACAGTATCTGCCTCCCTATTTAGGGAAATACATTACTTCACAGAGTTTACCCTACTAATCCTGCAAGGGAGAGTTTTTGGAATTTCCAGTATAACTAATGAGGAAGGGATTACACAACATAGTGGCTTTAACGTGAAACTAGCACCAGAGTACGTTCATTTCAGTGAGCAAGCTGGAAATAGAATCACTCCAACCCATCCCAGTGCCTCTACATATATTTTAGAGCACCATACCAGATTGGCTCATAGTTAGGATGACAGTAATTTTTATCCAAATCACATAGAGGGCCCAGAATTGAATTCTACTCTTATTACAAATCATTCTAAGAAACACACAATTGGTGAAAGGGACTGCTGGGCAGTTGTCAGTATCAGGCAAAATTAAATAAAAAACAGTTCTGGATTAAATTAATCTATCAGCTAAGAATTCTGCTTCATGTGTGTCAACAAGTGACAATAAAGAGCTTCAACAACTGAAAGTTATTAGTAGCACTGGTAATTCCCAAATAAACTTGGCTTGCAGTATTTTATTATCATTGACCACCTAGATAGTAATCAATATTCTCAGCATCCTAATGCAGGAGCAACTATACTGTTAAGAGGCCCTTATGAAAAAATGTACCTAACCCTGAGGAGCTATTTATTCATCCTTTCATTTATAATTTGAAGTGGCCCGGTTTCAACAGAAGCTAGCTTTCTATCCCATTAAATTTATTGCTTTCTATCCCACCTGTTGATTTAGTACTATCTTTCCAAGTTTCAGTTATAAAGCACACATCATAGCTGCATCCTGCAGGTGCATGATGGCCTGTTACACCTGCATATGGGAAGGAGGGAAAGCCAGCAGACATAAACCAGACATCCTTGTTCCTTCCTCTGTGTTCATTCACTGTAACACAGAGAAAACTGTGAGGAATTACTATCATGTTCATGTTAAGTTTACCTTCTCCTTGTGCGATGTACCAAGATGATTTTTCAGAAGGAAAAAGAGAGATCTCAAGTCTTCTTTGTCCAGATCTTCATTGATTTCAGTCATCAACACCCTGCACATGAACACAATTTGCAATTAATTTAAAAGTAAATTAATTTTAAGAAGGCTTTGCTCTCCTACCTAGGGTCTGTGCTACATATTCTTATACAATATTCCTTTCTTAAACTATTTTTCAACCACATATGTATTTTTCAACCAACAAGTATTAATAGTTGAGAGCAAGACCAAATGAATACTCATACAATT
This sequence comes from Sibynophis collaris, assembly GCA_036250565.1. Classification (NCBI taxonomy): domain Eukaryota; kingdom Metazoa; phylum Chordata; class Lepidosauria; order Squamata; family Sibynophiidae; genus Sibynophis; species Sibynophis collaris. Next base: position 197,064 of record JANHFK010010844.1, on the reverse strand, counting down.
GCAAATAACAAAAACCCCACCCAATCCTAGAGAATATGGCTTAATAAAATCAGGAAAAGGAACTCAGGAACAAATTGATCTTTGAAAGCTATTATAATTATTTTGAATTATAACTCTCATCAGTCCTACACAGAATGACCAATGGTGACATATGCACTTCACTTTGCCCTTTGCCATCCACGGAGAATACTGGCGTGGGCAATATTGAATTAATTGGGGCAGCAATATAACAAGTGTACAGCAGCTTCCCATAACAATAATCTATCAAATTTTCTTTTAGGCACCCTTTGTACACCATAAATATATCTATTGCTGAGGTTTAGTTCATGTATAGATAGGACTGAAGATAAGCATATTTTGGATATCATGCTAAATTCCTACGCTACAGATTTTGGTAACTCTTCTGACATACTGATGGCTTATTACCTGAATTTATACTAGGGCAGTTTCCCCATCCTGGAGCCTTCCATATGCCTTGAGACCAAAGCTCTCATAAAATAATGCTAGCTCTGACTTATTTGGGATGCTCCAACACTTGCAATGGACTGTAACCCAACATTCTGCATCTCATGTAGGATTGTTGAAAATTCTTAAGATGAAAACAGTCCTTGCATTAGTTATGGTGAAATAAAAAATAAAGGAGGATACCACATTTTATATTTCATTATAAAATGTTTAAGTACAAGCTAACTTTGGTTTGGGTTTAACTTGCTCCCTTGAACAAATAATTAAGTAAATAACTGTGATTTCTAATATCCATGGTGGTCTGAATGATATATATATATATATATAATATCCATGGTGGTCTGAATGATATATATATATATATATAATATCAATGGTGGTCTGAATGATATATATATATATATATAATTCAGACCA
>JANHFK010010844.1:159060-176639 GCA_036250565.1 Sibynophis collaris | reverse complement strand
TAACTTAACAACTGCAGTGATTTACTTAACAACTGTGCCAAGAAAAGTTGTAAAATGGGGCAAAATTCACTTAAAAAATGCTTCCCGTAGTAACAGAAACAGGGGCCACCCGGTCACATGACCACCAGGCCACGGCCTCAGAACTGGTAGGCAAAATAGTTAGATTTCACGCCTAGGGTGGAGGGCACTGAGGATGAGTTTGTAGCATCAGCATGGACTGAAAAGGTTTGGGAACCACTGTTCTAGATTCATATTTTTGTTGAATGTGTAGGAATGCTAGGATATCTAGATGCTGTATTACAGCCTCTGCTATGATTATGATGATCCCATAGATGTTCTTCTGGTTTGTTGGTATATCTGTCCATCAAACTGAAAGTAGGTAGTATGGCAGAAGCTGATGAGGTTCATGATTCTGGGCATTTTGATCTTAAATTTACTTGGCATATTTACACACATTCAAAAGATGGGTGTAAATATTTTAAGCCGCTCAGAGTCATTAGATATGAAAGGGGCGGCAGATAAATTCAATAGATAGATAGATAACAAATAGCTAAATAAACAAAAAAATGCAATAAAACAAAGCAAAGAATAACAAAAAAACCACAACATACCCTCTCCAGCAGCCAACACCCAGACAAACAGGGATTAACACCAGACAAACTATCAAGCAGAAAATAATACTCTTATCAAGGAACTCTAAGGAGAAAACTATACCTCCACCAAACCTGGCAGGACAAGCTACTGTATATAAACAAGGAACAACCACCACATTCACTAGTACAGATAATGAAATGTATGCAAGCAGACAACCAAGCTTAGACAGCACCAAGGACTCCACAGTTCAAACCTGAGCTACATATATTCTCTTCTACTGAAAATCAAAATTTTCTATCATGTACATTTCCTAATGGCCCAGAAAAACTGCCATGCCACATTAAAATAATCATAATTATTTGTAGTTATAATCGTAAGGAACTATATCTAACAATGTTTTAGAAATATTGACAATTGACATACATTTATTTTACCCTAAGGAGTAAAAGTAGTGTTCTATTTGTACTAGCTATATGCAATAATTTAATTCACTTAATAGCCTCCAGTAAGTGGCCAGACAAAGTAACGTTGCTTCTGTCTCTATCTTTTTTGTAGGCATAGTTTTTTTATTCACATCATCTGATTGATTTGTCTGAGGTCCAACTGTCTTTCACTGAAAAAAATTGCATCAATTATATAAATAGATTTTGGTTTTGGAAAATACTTTCCTCCAAGTCAATCAATCAATCAATCAAAATCTTATTAAAGTTACTGACCAGAATTTTATACAATTTTATGATAAGAATCACCATAAAGAAAAGTGAAATAAAAATTATTAAACAAATTCTACATTAAAACAAGCAAAATTAAAAAAAATCGATGCAACTACTGCAAGATTAAATATAAGAGGAATCTAAAATGGCCACTGAAACATCCAGATTATAAAGGTGACTTTAAAGCATTGTTATATTATAAACAATAAAATTCAGCTTTATAGCTGAACAAATCTTCTCCATGTATCACTATGTAAGGAATTTTATTGTGAGTGAGATGTCTGTTTTAAAGATGAAAAATCAGTATGTGAAATTAGCATAGGTTTTAAAAGAGCAATTTAACATACTTGCAATTTCTTATCCTCAAAATGTGGCATATGTCAAAACTGAGTAGTTCGAGCAATCAGGAATTTATCTCAGGAACTCTAGAAAGATTAAAAAAATGCTTTTCATTATTTCCCCTCTTTTCTCTCTCTTTCAGAACCCCAACATTCTGAAGGAATTGGTAGTTGTGATCTCGGAACCACTGACTTTCAAAGATGGAGCACCAAGGAACTACTAGATGACTGGAAAAGAGCTGATGTAGTTCCCATCTTCAAAAAAGGAAAAAAATTGGATCTAGAAAATGACATACCTATCAGTCTGACATCAGACTGACACACCTGGACAAATTCTGGAAAGAATAATCAAGCAATGAATTTGTGAATAAACAAAATCCTAACCAAAAGCCAACATGAGTTTGTCAAAAACAAATCATGCCAGAGAAACTGCATTCTTTGATAATATGACATAATTAGAGGACCAGAGAAATGCTGTGAATATAATTTACTTGGACTTCAGTAGGCTATTTGATAAAGTAGACCACAATCTACTACTTTATTAAAATATGGGTTAGAGAGCATCACTATCAAATGGATTTGTAACTGGCTGACCAACTGCATTCAACATGTAGTCTTTAATGGAACTGCATCTACATGGAGAGAAGTATGCAGTAGGGTACCCCAAGATGGTGCCTTCTTAGGCCCAGTACTCATCAATATCTTCATCAATGATTTAGATGAGAGGATAGAAGGGAACTCATCAAATTTGCAGATGACACCAAGCTGACAGGAACAGGCAACACTCCAGAAGATAGGCTCAAGATACAGAAGGATCTTGACAGACTTGAACACTGAGCCCTATCTAACAAAAATAAAATTCACTGTGAGAAAAGTAAACTTGTACATTTAGGCAAGAAAAACCAAATGATCAGGTATAGAATAGGTGGTACATAGTTGAAAAGTAGTAAATGAGAGAAGGATATTTGAGTCCTAGTGAACAATCACTTAAGTATGAGCCAGCAGTGTGCTGTAGCTGACAAAAAAAGTAACACAGTCCTAGGCTACATTAACACGTATAGAATCAAGATCACACAGTGTTAACACCACCTTATAATGCCTTGATAAGACCACACTTGGAATATTGCATCCAGTTTTGGTCACCATGATATAAAAAAGATTTTGAGACTCTAGAAAAAGTGCAAGAAAGAAGAGCAACAAAGAGCAAAGTGCAGAGAAGAGCAACGAAGATGGTTAGAGGACTGGAACAGCTGCAGGAATTGGTTATATCTAATGAAAAGTTTAATGAAAAGAAAGACTAGGGTGACATGACAGCAGTATTCTGCCACAAAGAAGTGGCACCTGAAGGCAGAACAAGAAGCAATGGATGGAAACTAATCAAGGAGAGAACAAAACTAAAGAGAAATTTCCTAACAGAAGAATTAATCAGTGGAATGACTTGCATCAAGAAGTTGTGGGTGATTCAACACTGAAAGATTTTAATAAGAGATTGGACAACCATTTGTCTGAAATGTTATAGGGTTTCCTATTTGAATAAGGGGTTGGAGTAGAGGACCTCCAGGTCCCTTTCAACTCTGTTATTCTGTCTGTCACAAACAATCTTCGACACATGAGGTGTTTTTAAAGTGGCTACTACAGGAAGGAGATAGAAAATGGAACATTCTTCCCATGCCCTGTCACTGAATTACCTTTGGAACCATCTTTTCTCCATTTTTCCTCTTTTCTTATATGGTAACCAATGTCATGCCACCCATTCGTCCACCACTGATGTTGAGAGAACTTGCATAGTATTTTGTCTGATCTCAAGCTTTTAACTTGTCATCGTCAGCTATTATTGCATCACAATGGTTGGACCACTGTCATTGGTATGCAAAGCTTATGATGTATCACAGCAGTGCAATTTCTTCTCATCACCCAGTTTTGTGATTAAAAAAAAGCATTCCTGGATCTTTGAATTCACTAATATGTACAGCATACTTGTTTCCAATGCCACTTGAAGTGTTTATTTTCATTACCATTTAAGAGATATTAGGTCAACAAATCCTGAATTAAAAACCGCATTTAAAACAATTCCACTGTAACCACTGCTACATTTGTCGATATAAATTTATCTTACGGTAGATGCATACTTGTATACAATTTCTAAATCTTTAAAAGGTGGGCTAAATGTCAGTATGTATATCTTTATGCTCCAGTACATGAATTACAGAACAATATTACCTTGCCTTTCCTGCTTATCTGTCTGATCTGTCTGATCAATCTGGAAGACTTATCTGTTTGATCAATCTGGAAAATCGGTTTATTAAAAGCGTCACAGGCCTACAGTAATTTATTTGTTTTTAACGATATAGTCAGCGGCCATTCAAGAAGAAAGTGCAGTTAACCACTGCTTCAAAGACGTCGTGCATTATATCCATGACTCTCGCCTCTTCGATGAAACTTTTTTTTATAACAGAAGCAGGTATTTATGGAAAGAAAAGACGGAAATTTGAGATTGGGAAGAGAAAGGGACCTGCATCCAAAATAACCCATACCTGATATTCAGCGAGCCTTCTTCACAATGTCAAGAAATCAAAGCGGAAGCGGAAACTGGAACGGGTTCGACGCCGCTAATCTACCCGGAACAACGAAACCGCTTGAGGAGGTTCCCTAAGAAAGTCCGTTCCGCCTTTTAATTGGCTCCGCCCCCTTCGCGCGGACTCCGACCGGCGAGTCCCAGCCGGCCATAAGCCCCTCTTTCCGTCCTTTCCCCCTCTCGCCCCCCCCCACGTGTTTTTCCACGGGCGCGCGCAATCGGAGGGGGAGAAAAGGAAGCCAATGAAGGCTGTCATTGTTAGGGGCGGGCTGCTGTCCAATGGGCGGGCTCCTTCTTTCGTTGCCGTGCTTGCTGACGGGCCGGAGGCGGCTGGAGGGGGAGGGATTGGCGGTAGCGCCGGTACCAATGGTGGCGAGTGCTGCGGTGAAGAGACGCTCCTGAGTTGGCGCCCGGCTTTTTGCCTCGGCGAGCAGAGGAAGGACGTCGGTAGGTAGTCGCCTCCCGCTCTCCCCTCGCTCTCGGTTGAAGGGTCGGGGCAGCGGCTGCCAGGCACCCGGGAACTCCGCCGCTTCTTCGCCGGACTCGCGAGCTGCAGTGACAGCTGCCCTTTGCACCCTGGAAGCCTCCCCCCCCCCCCGATGGGCACTTGTCGCTTTTCCCAGGGCGGCTCGGGTTCCCCTGCTCGCCCTTCCTGCTTCCCTGATCCTCCAGAGGGGTCATTGCGCTGCCTTCCTTCCTCCTTCCTTCCTCGCCAGAGCCAGCAGATTGCCACTGTCCTCTCCATCTCCTCCAGGCACTCCTTGGATGTGACGAAGCTTTTCGCCCTCTTTCTTCTTCTGCCAAGGCCGGTTGCCTTCCTCTTTCCCGTAGAACGCCGGTAGCAAAGTCCCGGTCCAGCTCCTGCAGATCCTGCCGCTTTTCCTCGTTTCCGGATAAATTACGACCGTCTCATAACCGTTTTCTGTTTATAAAGTGACGTTGTATTTTCCTGAGAGGATGAGGCCTCTGTGCTTTTTTACAAACGGCGCTTTTGCGAAGGAGTAGCAAGCAATACACTTTTTTTCCCCTTTCTTCTCAAGATAAAACGTAAGCCACCTTTCCAGCTACAGTTTGTTTTGATCTGGTTTGAACTCGTCCCGGGGTTGTTTAAGTAGTCTCCCTTTCTAACCTTAAATGAAGTCCCTTTAACTAACATTTTTTTCTATGCTGATTGCTTCCTGGGAGTTGTTATAATTGTTATAAGATGAAGAATATAGTAAATAGATGTATGAATAAATCTGACAAAGAGATGTTATGTAACATTTTAGCTACATTGCTTATACAAATATTCACTTAGTAAATTGACTCTTAGGTAAGCAAATGAACACATTACCTACATGTAAAAACACCCTCCCCACAATATTTATTACTTCTGCTTCAGTTTCACGACTTATACAGGTAAAAGAGAAAAACTATATATCTACATTACTGTATTTAGTTTCCGTAAAATCATAGGTTTAATCAGTGGGCTTTAAAAATGTCCATTTCTTTGTCACGGGGACAGAAATTCCCATTCTGTAAATCAGTAAAGGAAGGTAAGTGAATATCAGTGTTTAAGAAAGGGCATTAATTTGTTAGTTATATTTTTATTTCCTCAAGTTATTACATACAGCATTCAGAGTGTCTGTTAAAGAACATAGGATTTATAAGTCAAATTTGTACAAATGCCACTAAACTGTCATGGTTATTGATGTATCTACAATATTTTGTGGACATATTATCTATACTATTTTGGTGGAAGCTACAAACATTTGAGTATATATATTTGCTTCCTGGTTCAGTTAAAACTACTAAACATTTGCTTATATATGTTATATTTGTTTGATTGATTTATATAACAGCCTGTATCACATGAGAGAGAGAGAGAGAGAGAGAGATTGAGAGATCAAAATCATAACAAAAAATAGTGTAGTGTTAGTGCAGTCAGTCGCACTAACAGCCCTGACGGTTTGCAGGTTCTACATCACCATTACCACATCCTCAAACAAAAAGGCAAATCATGTCTTCAAGCCCTTTCAGAAGGCCAGTAAAGTTGGGATCAATCTGATTTAAGGCGAATAACCCATATTTTTATGTATCTTGTTGAAAATTAGATTAATAATTCCTGTTACACAAGAAAATGTTTTTTCCATCATTTTTATGGTTCATAAGAATCTCAATTATGGCATTTTAATTAATTCTTAGAAATGGGAAGTTTATGATAGAGATTAAAGAAAGAATAGAAAAACAGCAAAATTAAATTGTACCATCCCCCTCCCCCCATATTTCATTGCTTCTTTAAAATAAGATTTGACAGATGGTTGACCTTTCTATTTCCTGGGATATGGTTACAAGCTTGATGACAATAAAATTGTTTTTACTCTATAGACTTCCTTTCACATAAGAGGAAAAGCCAATCGGTAGCATTTCCATGGACAAAAGGAGAGTTTCAGCTATAAAACATTTCATTGAGCTTATTTATCTGTCATACAAATGGTGTTAGACATACAATTTAATGTTACTGTTAAATATACATACCACATGCCACCGTTTCAGAAACACTCTAGTTCTGCTTGATGTTGAGGGTACTTTTATTTAGTGTTTATTTGTTTTTAGTTCTTCATAAATGGAAGATCTGACTATTATACAAGTTGATCTTGGGAAATGCAAGTTATTTTTATTTCTTGAAATTGGACCTGTTATCGTAATCAAGATATTGTACGTCAGCTTGCGGTGTCTCTGGACTCTAGTAAGGTTGAGCAAAAGTATAGTTTTCTTTGCATGATAATGCTAAAGGGCAGGTTCATTTGTTTTACAAATAAAATTTTACTATAAATATAAAGGTTTTAAATGGAAAAGAAGCTACAATTCACTGTCATTTTGACTTATTGTTTACATTGAAAGTCATATCGTAGGCTTTTTAGCTCCTTGCCTCTCTTTCTTGATAATAATGCTTTAGACAAGTGGACCTTGCACACACACCCAAAATTATAAATAATGGACAATATTAAATAAAAAAATAATGATAGATATAGAAAGCTGGCTGTGTGGGTCAGTCATTCTCAGTCTAGTCTACCTCACAGGGTGGTGGTTGTGGGAAAAGTAGTAGGCAGGACTATTAGGTATATTTCCTGCTAAAATATATATATTACAGGTGAGATTAAAATATAATAACAATATCAACAACACTGGCATATTTTAAATGCCTTGAAATGCTGTTTCCTTTTTACACCTTTTCCTTTGTTTTTATATTCCAAATTATTTTTGCTAATAATGTTAAAATTATAAAAATTAAGTGTTATCAAGAAGTGGCTACAGTGATAGATGAGCAGCTTGATGGGTGCTATTAAGTGATTGCACCTTATAAGCTAGTGCCAACCTAACATTTTACTCCATGATGCAGCATAGCCTCTGTGCTGTATTTTTTGGGTGGGGGTTAGCATGTAAAAGTTAGCATGGCATATGCTTTGAGAAACCTGGATATAGGAGCAAATGCACAAAACATACTTATATATGTATAGTTGCATGTGTCATTTTGGATTATGAACTTTAGTCTAAAAACAATGAACTCCTGTGTATCCAAAGAGGCTTTAAACTTGCCCTCAGATGCTGCTCCTGCATATCACAAGACAAACAATTTGTGAAATTCCTTCCAAGCATGCAAATTAGATTGATTCTGCTTCTTATGCATAGTTGAAGCAAAATGTTTCATAACATGCTTTCTGCTCTGATGCCATGTGTTCATCGTTTTAGTGTTCCTATTTGTATATAATGTCTTCTTGAAGAACAGTTAGAATTCATCTTTAAAAATGATGAAAACTAAGTATCTTTGAAGATTAACTGTTATAGTTTCCAAAGACCTGCTAATAAGGGAATTTTTTAGAGGAGAACAGTTTTATTTGTCTTATTATAACAGAATAACAGAGTTGGAAGGACTTTGGAGTTCTTGTAGTCCAATCCTTTGCTCAAGCAGGAGACTATAGTATTTCAGACAGGTGGCTGTCCAGCCTCTTCTTAAAAGCCTCCAATGATGTAGCATCCACAACTTCTGAAGGCAAGTTTTTCCACTGGTTGATTGTTCTCACTGTCAAGAAAATTCTCCTTACTTATAGGTTGGATCTCTCTTTGATTAGTTCCATTCATTGTTTCTTTTCTTGCCTTTGGGTACTTGGGAAAAGTACCCAAAGGCAAAAAAAAAAGTTGACCTCCTCTCCTTTGCGGCGGCCCTTCAAATATTAGAACAATGCCATCATGTCACCCCTGGTCTTTCTGATGTTAAGTGAGAAATGTGCCTCAGTTGTTTAGTGAATCACTGCAGTTGATAAGTTAGTAACCCAGTTGTTAATTGAATCGGGCTTCCCCATTGACTTTGTTTATCAAAAGGTTTGAAAAAGTGGTCACATGACCTTGGGACACAGCAACAGTCATAAATATGAACCAGTTGCCCACCATCTGAATTTTGATCACATGACCATGGAGATGCTGCAAAGGTTGTAACTCTTAAAAACAGTCATAAGTCACTTTTTTCAGTGCCATTGTAATTTTGAACAGTCAGAACTGTTGTAAGTTGAGGACTACCTGTACTGAGCCACTCACTCACTCTCAGCCCTGTGTACCATAGAGTTTTTTATAGGAATAGAATGAGGGAAAAACCTCATGTAAAAACTAATGTAGAAACTGTCAACCTTTAAATTTTCAGAGAAAAAGGGAATTATAAATGCAGTAAAATGTGTATTGTTAAAGCTGCTGCTGTTTCTGTTTTTTATTTAATTGGATTTTAAATTTTAAAGCTGGCTTTTCTTACGTAAATGTCAGTACAGTGAAACCTGGATGCAATAAATGAAATCTCCATTGCATTGCATTTTATGTCATTTGCGTAGCCTCGATTTAAAGTAGGGAACGACTGACACTTCCCCTGCCTCATTAATTCATTTAAATGAAATGTTATTGTACAAAGTATTATATTATGTTCTCAGAGACTTAATTTAATTGATCTTCACAAGCAAAGTTTCATTTTCTCTATACATCTGATATTTAATTTGCTATATACTTGAAGATTCATAGAGACCCAATAATTTTGTGGTCCATTTGTTCAGACTGAACAAAAAGAACATTTCAGATCCTGAGAAAAGGATCTAAAGGAAGTTCTTGTCTATCTGGGAACTATCAAACTGAGACTCAATGAAGCAATGTGCTTGCAGAAATTTGCTTTTGGGATCAGTCCCCCAAATCAATAAACTTCTGTTCATGCTATATTTTTTACAAGAGACAGTTCAGATAGTTGAATTTTGTATTGTCCTGTGCTCTGGTGCACATTGACTTCCAAAATAAATGCTTGACTCTTACTTGGTGCAAATAACAAAAATACTTTTTGCCTAACTTCAAAATAGTACTACAGTTATGAATAGCCTGTAACTATAATTGGTTAATTCTGAAGTTGTAATTTTATTCATACTCATTATAGAAAACATTAGTATGATTACCTGGGAAAGAAAAGTGGATATAATTGGACATGATGATTATCTGGAGAAAACAGACCTAGGAATACATAGCTTGGTACTCTTCAGATATTTTAGTCTATAGATTTTACAGCCCTTTCCTATACCTTATATACATTTACGCATTGTCATAGCATAATGGCAAAAGGATGGAGATTGTGTTGTAATTTAATGGTGCATGTTTTTCATTTAGGCATCATTGTAGTTAGAAATAAAGTGAACTATATCAGACATTGGTACATATATATAGGTAGTCCTCAATGTAACGACCACAATTGAGTCCAAAAGTGATGTTGCTAAATGAGAAATTTGTTAAGGGAGTTTTTCCCTGTTTTACAACTTTTCTTGCCTCATTTGTTAAGTGAATCACAGTAGTTGTTAAATTAGTAACACTGTTGTTAAGTGAATCTGGCTACCCCATTGACTTTGCATATCAGAAGGTTGCAAAAGGTGATCACGTGATCCCGGAATACTGCAACTGTCATAAATATGAAGCAGCTGTCAAGCATCCAAATTTAAATCACATGACAATGGGGATGCTGCAGTAGTCATAAGTGTGAAAAATGGTCATAAGTCACTTTTTTCATTGCCGTCATAACACTAAATGAACTGTTGTAAGTCGAGGAGTACCTGTACATGCATATAATCATATACATATGGATGGGAGGAGAAATTGATAGGATATATGAATCCATTATTTGCTGTTTGGAGTTGGTGTGATTTCTTAAAAGTAAAATAGACTTATTAAGCCTACTAGAGGTCACTTTTGCAAAATGTTGGTATACAACTGACTTGTGTGAGTTTGAACAAGAAACAAGAAACTTCAAAGATGGATGTCTAAATAAAATAACATTTTGCATTTGTTGGCTCTTAGTCTCATTATTTGTTACTACTATTGAAAGTTAGATAAGGACCACTCATACTGTAGATATTACTTCAGCCCTAGTTAATTCCCCTCATCATTTGGATATATTTCTTGATTTGGGCTTAGTGACAAAAACTGCATCAGCCCCAGTTAGCTTTCTTATTCTTTTACTCTGATACAGTACTGTCAACAGAATTATTAAAGTTGTTATGTTCTAAAAATTACCACAGCTGGTAAGTGTAATTATCAGACACTGAATCACCAAACATGTGTATACCTTCTTCAAAAAAGGTGTTTTTTTGTTTCTATTTTTATTGGACTTTGATTCTTTGACAGAGTAGTTGCTAGGAATTAAGATATAACAAGTCGAGAGATACTGATTTAAATGTACTGTTTAGGTTCTGTTTGAATAAATATTATGATAAAACTGAAACAGTTTAGAAATATTTGTGGCTCCAATTTTCTCTGTCTAATCTAAGTGTAACTTCAGAATTAAATTATATGGCATCCTTTGCTTATGCATCCTTTGCTATGCCTTCCTGTGTTTACCATTTTTCCCTCACAAGTAGTCCTTGTGTAATGATTGGTTGCTTAGTGATTGGTCAGAGTTATGATGGGCCCACTAAGACGTACTTATGACCCAATTCTGGAGCTCCAATGGCAACAGTACCCCACCCCCCCAGTCACATGATTGCATTTCGGGTGCTTAGCAACTGGCTCACTTTCATAGCCTGTTGCAGCATTCTGTGGTCATGAGACTTCAATTTACAATGTTTTTAGATCACCAATAGGAATGAATAGACTTTATTTAGTACCATCACATTTGCTTTACAGCTGTGGTGTTGGCTTGATGGCTGATGCAAAAAAAAGTCATAAAATTAGGTTGGTCACAGGTGTGCGCCTTGACTTACCACTGTTATGACTTATGACAGAAATGCCAGCCTCCATTATAAGTCAGGAATTACCTGTACTCCTTTGCTGTCCTCTACCATCATCCCTATATATTTTATAGGGAAACTCTACCCTTATATTTGGCTTTGGCTTTTATGGTAAATTAATAATTCAGTGTCTTTGTTGCTAGATGTGGGGGTGTATTCAATCTCAATTGAATTTAATGTGATGCAATCTTTATTTTGTATAAAATGGTAGATAGCAAATTTGGCAAGGATGTATCATAGCCAATCAAATTTAATTTTTCAGAAATGTTTTCAGCTAAACTAATGTTAAAGCTGTTCCTAGGTATCACTCTAACTTATAGTTTTTACTAATTGTAAGTAAAGTGCTTTTTTAGAAGATTCTTGGAACTATAATTTATTACTTGCCAAATATGATTCAATAACATGATGGGGCTTTAAAAAAAAGGACTGTAAGTATTAGGTTATATCAGTAAACACCTATTTTCTAGGGCATAGAAAATATTTATTGCATTATACCAGTTCTCTGCTCTGATTAATCCTACTTTGAGTATTCTGTCCAAATCTGGAGATCATAGTTTTAGGAGGATTTGGACAAACTGGAACATGTTCAGAGAACTTGTCTAGACTAGTTAAAACTGACCTGTAAAGGGGAATGAGAGAACTGAATGGGCTTAGTGTTATGATGAGGATATGGTAGCATTAATCAGAGGCATGCACCAACTGCTCATACATTAAGACTTGGCCACCACAGTGGATATATTGAAACAGTAGCTGATTCTTAAATGAAAAGGAGTTGAATTCAGTGACCTGAATCCCCTCTTCCTGCTCTTCCTGCTTCGTTCTATATATATTTTTAGAACCTATATTATTTTTATGTTTCTTTTCTAAAACTGACAGGAACTCCACCCTGATACTCAGCAAGAGCTCTGAAAATAACAAAAAGTGTGTATGTGGGAGGGAAGAGAGTTACAAAATGTCTATCTATCCTTTGTCATAAGAGAATCTAAGTTTCCTACTACTTTTGTTCAATCAGTTGACCTATAAATTTTAGCAGCCTTTTTGATTAGAGTAAGTATCTGACTGCAAATGTTTGAACAATCCTAGTATTTAAACCTCAGGATGTTAGCTATCCCTATCCTGTAAGACTGAATTTGTGTGAAGCTGACGTTCTTAGACTGGGATACTATTGTTAACATACATTTGCTTGAATTTATGCAAAGGTATCTAGATTCTAACAATGAAGTGAAATGTCAGAGAACTTCACATGATTTTTAACAATTTAAGTTGGCAGACAACACATTTGTGCTGTTGTCTAATTAAGGATAAAAATAAGTGACAAGGTTTAGAAATCTAAAATTATTTGCTATCCTGCTATAGTGATTGTGCACCAATACTGAAAGTGATTGGTAAAGGGGGTTCAACATGTCCAGCTGCAAACATCTAGCTGATACATTTTAGAAGGCAGCAAAGAGGTTGAACTATTGTGGCTCTTTACTGCCATTTAGTGGGATTATCTGGGTTTTTGCAGCTCATATATGACAAAATTATATTTAAATAAGTGACATGACTGATGTTGTAAAGATGAAATATATGCAATACCTACTGCTAGACCATGATCTTTCTGAGTTCAGATCTTTTTCCATATAAACATTTAAGTTCCCTTTTTTTCTAAAAAGAATTACAGCAGGATATTATGCACAGAAATCAGTTAGTTGACACAGGGAACTGGTGTATTTATTCCTGCCCTATTCCATTGGTGATTTCATTGTAGTGATGCATCATTGCTCCTACAATTTGCTGCTTCCCATCTCCTTGCTTCCTGTCTATTCCACTTAGTTGCAGTGATTGTGTTTGAACAACAATAACAAAAATGATTAGTTGCAGGATGCAATAGTTTCTCTTCTGCATTTGTCCTTTTGAAGGAACTGTACCAGACCAATTGCTTTGGGATATTTTGAAGCTAGAGATAAAGTCTACTGGTGTGACTGGATTTTCAAATGAAAGTGTAATGGCTTTTATAAGTACGTTTTTTAAAGTTTGTGATTGAAAAGAAAAAAAATCAAACCAAAATTCTTAGAAATGTTTAACATATGTTTCCTTTGTGGAGCAATAACTAAAATATTTTGCAGTCTGTGGAGAATAGCATTAAAGAATAATGACCTCTGTATAAACATATCAGATAATCTAATATTAAATATATAGTTTTAATTACAACAGAAATGCCTGTTTACTGTTTGTGCTAGAGGGCTGACATTACTGGACACCACCAGCTCATTTATGTATGATATGTTTACATAAGTACAAAGGTGGTATTAATTTTTTTATTTATTTTCATTTTCATTTTGTGCTTTGAGTCAGTCTTGACTCCTGAACAAGTCCTGCAGATTTCTTGGCAAGATTTCAGAAGTGATTTGCCAGTGCCTTTTTCCTAGGGCTGGGACAGAGTGTATGATCCAAGATTACTCAGCAGGCTTTGTGTCTATGACAAAACTAGAACTCAGGGTTTGCTGGGTACCAACCAGGTGTTAAAAAGAAAAAAATGTAATTATTTAAAATTAGCTAATAGAAGAAAAATTATTGTGAAGCAGTTCACAAGTTCTACTCTATAAAATACTTAAAAAAAAATAAACAGCTTTCTTAAGTGTTGGTCATACTTCTTTTGTGAGGACTCTGGCTAATTTCTAAGGGACTAAGATAGGAGTTAGTTTAGTTACAGTTACTGTGTTAATGTGAAATTCAGAAAGAGCAGAAATAACTATAGAGGCGTAATTTGTGTGCAGCTCATATAAAACTAAACAGATTTTTCTTACCATCAGTTACCATGTCCTATTCTTCCTCAATTCCATCTTCCCAACTTCTAATATTTCTCTACAATTTTCCCGGGTACTACTGCTTTAGTTGGTTTAAAATAAACAAGCACTTCTTATAAACAGACAGCTCCATTGTGTGAAGGATGAGCTTAGCTGGGTAGTAGAATGCCAACTTTGCATATACGTAGTATAGAAAATTCCAGATTCACTTCCTGGCATTGTCATTTAAAAGAAGTTGATAGTAGTGATGGAAAATGCCACTGCCTATGAACTGGGAGAACCTGATCAAGTACTGAAATTAAACAGACTATGTATATGTAACACAGTTTTGTTCACATATGTTTGCCATGTATATTAATCATTAAAATAAGCAAATGTGCTGTTAGTAAAAGAGTTAAAATGGCTTATAATTGAATAATACTGACCCAATTAAACCTTTTGTCTGAGCTTCATGAGATAACAAATAGTATGGCCATGTGTTTGCTGCCTCAAGTTAGGTAGGGAAGACCTTGCCTTTCAGAACAGGAAAATAGGGAGAATAAGTGGTTGAATTGCAGTTTAATCTATCTGATAGAAATACTATGGGTGTCTTGGCCACACATTTGCTAAACAGTTTTCTTCTCATGCTTTCAACTGGGATGGGAAGGGATCACCAACTCTTGCTGATTGAATTATCATCTCTTGAGAGAGAAAAACATCCTGGCATACCAGGTTTTGGAGGCTCTTGCTATAAGCCTAGATATTTGATCTTAGTATTGGGTACTTTTTCAGGGCTTCAAGGTCTGGGCTGCAGAAATTAAAGAAGCATTGGATGGCAGCAAAAAAGATACAGAAAATTCTAACTCATTTATTGCTAATTGTCCATAGTAGTTGTCCAAAGCCCTAAGCTTTTCCATGCAATTGTTACAAGTTCAGTCCTTGGCAGCTCTAATTAATGAAAATTTGAATAGCATAAAGGACAAATGAGGCCTTGGGCAAATGTTACCAGTCAAGTAACAATATCTAATGCGATAGATAACCGTATGGCTTCATATAAGGGAACTTTATACATTTCATCAGTTTCCCCAACCTCATGTCCTTCATGTGATAATTTGTAACTTCCATCACTTGAAATACCAAGTTAGTAAGGCTATGACAAGCATTCTTACTTGCTTTATGTGCTGTCTAAGAGAAAATTTTCTGTGAGATATAACTATGTTCTTATAGCAGCAGAAAGAAAGAGGTTTAAAATATATTACATACTAATTCTTTTATGGTGGCATAGGTGTTTGTGGGTTACAATCAAAGGCTACTCCAAATGAGACTCTTGTTTGACAAGGAAAAGCAAATTTAATAGAAAATGATCACCTTTCTGCTTTGTGAGCAAATATGTTTATAATGTCTGGATATAATTTTACCTCTTTATTTAGTTTTCTTGGACTTCACTATTTACAGTTCCCCTTCCTGTCTAAATTATATATTCAGATATACCTGAGAACTGGACAGTGATATTATGTTATACAGTACTATATAGTACTTACTGTATATGACAAATCTCTATGTTGTAATAACATTACTTAGCTTTCAGTTTCTCATAGATATTTGCATTGTTGGTTTCAATTATGTACTATAATTATAGTATATAACTATTAGGTAGTATTGTATTTAGCTCTTTAGTAATTCAATAGACTATTAATATTAAAGACAAAGTTTATCCTTTAACAAGAAATATTTTGTTTCTGCTCTGGTGATCTTCTGGCAGGTGGTATAAATGATGATTTGTTTCTGGTGCTTTTTATATACATTGTTTAAAATGGTTATACAATAAACAGATCGTTTACATGTTACATGTGCTGTATATATTTAATATGAACAATCCTGTTTAATGAGTGAGATTATCTATTCATATATTGTATATAGTTAATCACCTTACATGCTACTATTTGATATCTTGCTTTTCCTGATTTGGTTCTCTAGTCTGAGAAAATCTTCTATGTTCCGGTAAGCAAAGACAACTCTATAGTTCACTGAAATCTTTTGTGTATTAAATCTTTCCATGTTAAAAAAATGCCACCTAAGAAGCAGAGGACACATGAACTATGAAAAAATAAAACATAATTTTAGTTTTATGCTCTCTGCTGGAAGTACTGAAAATATTTTCCTAACTTGGATTCTCAGTAATGAATGAAGTCTTTGGCCAATGCTTATGATATGTAGTGATGATGTAGTCCAACAATAATTCAAAGCTAATTCAAAGAATCTAGTGCGCATATGCGGAGAGATGCAGGAAGCAGGGATCTCTCCTCTCCCGTTTGGGGGGGTTTTCCCCTCAACGGGGGGAAATAGATACCCAAATTCAATG
The DNA here is from genome assembly GCA_036250565.1 of Sibynophis collaris. Lineage (NCBI taxonomy): Eukaryota > Metazoa > Chordata > Lepidosauria > Squamata > Sibynophiidae > Sibynophis > Sibynophis collaris. Next base: position 160,009 of record JANHFK010010844.1, on the reverse strand, counting down.
GCTAAGGTCCGTTCCCCAAGGGGATCGGAGCGGGGGTGATTAGAGAGCGAGGGAGGATCGGGGAGAGCTTCTAGATCCTCGGAGCGCTCGACGTCTATCACAATCAAAGTGGCCGCGGAAACATGGCGGCCCCGTGGAGAAAGCCGTTGCATTTCAAAGGGAAGCGGAGCGGAAAGCGGAGGAAGCACTTAACTTTTAACCACAGAGCACTTAACTTTTGGTGCACCTGGCAGGGGCTGCTGAGATTCAGCGACCCTGTGAAGAAAGCCGGGGGAAAAGCCATCGCAAGCGGCCGCCGACGCGAGTGACTACCGAGAAGAAAACTGCCTTAAATAACAAAAGCAGCTAAATAAGGGGGCAATAGAAGTAACAGCAATGACGGAATGAGAGGAGACGAAAGGAACGAGAAAGGTGATTATCTGAAGAAGGAGGAGGAAAGGAGGGGGAGAGGAGGACAGACGGAAGGAGGAAGGGAAATGAGAGAGAGGAATGAGCGAGTGAGGTGGAATGACCGAAGAAGGCTGATTAAAGGAACAACGGAGGAGGCGGAGAGGAGAGGCAGGGACATAGGACGGCGAGGAGGACAGCGGTTGGAGATAACCGATGGTGGAAATATCGACCAGAATGTTAAAAACTGATGGAGAATAAACTGAACTGTTGATAGAAAGAAAGACTGATGAAGAATGAACTGAACTGTAGGTTAAAGACTGATGGAGAATGAACTGAACTATTGATGGAAAGAAGGTCTGGTGGAGAATGAACTGGATTGTTGATAGAAAGAAGGCCCAATGGAGAATGAACTTGTAGATTGTAGATAAAGTGTGTATAAATTGAAGGAATGGGTGTGGTCAGAGGATGAAAGGATTTTAAGGATTATAACATAAACGAGGTCAGAATTGCTTCCAATAACAACATTATTGCCCCCATGCCTCTCCCATCCCCCCCTCTC
>JANHFK010010844.1:116246-133340 GCA_036250565.1 Sibynophis collaris | reverse complement strand
AAAAAATTCTGCTGATAAGCTTTCTGTAATATATTAAAAAGCCTAAAGGTAGATTAATTCATTTGAATTCAGCTTGTGTTTTTGACTAAACTGAAAAAGCTAAGGCAAACACTAATCTGATGGAAAGTCCTTTTTGATCATCTCATATTGTAATATTATAATAATTATATTAATAATATTAATATGAAATATTAATAATATAATATTGATTTTTTTTCCCTTTCCAACCTTTTAAAAAGTTTATATTTGCTGTACTTCATTTTATTCTGCATTTTTACTTAAAATCTTTCCTTTCTTGGTCTCCTTTTTATTAAAAAAGAAAAGTAAGGTGCTTGCCTCTTTATAATTCAGTCTATATCCTAACCTTAGTTGTAAAATAAAGGGTGTCTGTCAGTGAACTTCAGCCTTCTGGATTTTTTTTATACATGTTTCATGCACAATACAATACACATATACAAATTTCATACATGTTAAATAGCATATATGACTGAAAAGAATTCTACATGGTTTTAAGGTTTTATGGATGCTCTGGAGCTGAGAAGCTCTCATTTCCCTCATATGGATGCTCTGAAGCTGAGAAGCTCCCATTTCCCTCATATGGCTCCCAGAAAATCAAAAGCATTCCCTTTCATTTTTAATGAACCCTACATAGTTTATCATGATGGACAAAGGGTGGTTGGTTGGTATAGCCAGTTTTTATAAACAAGCCTTTCCCACTTAATGCTCCTGGAAACAGCATTGCAGCTCATACGGTAGTATTACCACCCAGCATGGCCCTAAGAAGTGCTTTTAACCACTGAAAAGAAGAAACTTTTTTGATCATTTGTGCTAGAACTGGTATAAAATTGTTTTTATCGCTAGATAAAGCATAGTTAAGATTTTTCTACTCATCTGATTTGACTGATGGAAATGGGAGAGTAAAGAAAATAATATCCTCTTGCAAGGTAAACAAATCATGATTGGCAGCAAGAAGGGTGCATGTAAAGAAAGTCTGGGGAAGTAGAAGGCCAGCTTCTCCATGTCTAATCCTTGAGTTGTGGAACACTATGATTTTCCCAAACAGTGAGAAAACTATACTATTGATTTTCGGCAGTTGTAATACTGAAAATACAATCAAAGGAGACTTTGATAGTGGCTTTACATACATATCCTCATCTAGAGTTTTACAGCAGCAGAAGGGTTAGTTAAATATGTTATAGCAAAATTAATACAGTACAATGTTTGTCAACTCTATAAGTAAAATTTGACAAAAGGAACACACATCTGGCAGAAGATAGAAGAGAGTACATATCCTGACATGGAACTGCAAAACTTAAAAATGCATAGATTTATGTTAAATAACTACAAAGGTTGTATTATTTAATATAAATCCTAAAATTTGGTTATCACCGTTTTTTCTCTAGTCCTTTAATTTCTTTTTTGATTGCCAACTTACTATAGCAGAAGGAGCATCAGAACCTGGGGGGTGGGGTGGGAGTTCAAAGAGGGTTCAGCCTAGAATCTCTACGTAGTCACAAGTGAGCTAAATCCAACCCTCTTTGAATTCTGTTGACCTTATTTAACTCCTAGAGGGCGCTAAACCTTAGCTGAAAATATTCCTGTGCATAGGCAGGAGCCACAATAAATCAGTTTCATTGGACCTTCATGTATGGACCTGATCTTTTATCCCTGACACTTATACAGTATTTTACTTCATAATAGGTTGCAAATGCAATGAAGAATTCATTACCTTTTGATGCTCCTGATACATCACAAGGAGGACAGAAGGTTTTGAAAGTAGAGGTTACTCCAACAGTGCCAAGAATTTCTCGGACAGCTATTACCACAGCTTCAATTCGCCGACATCGCTGGAGAAGAGAAGGTAAGTCTTTATAATGCAAAGTGAAAATTGTAATATGGTATCATTCCCCTCCACTGGCAAATGCTAGCTTCTAAGCCTGAATTTCATCATTCGTTTCAGGTATATAGACATACAGAAAATATTTATCTATGTATATATACAAATGTGTAATCGTGACTGCATGCTGTAATGAAATAATAATTCTTCCTATTTTATATTTTGCGAAATCTAGAAAAACTTAAATGATTTAAGTGGTATATCATGGTATGGAAATTGAATGGCACTTCAAAAATTTTGCAGTTACTTTCTACTTTCAGTGGATTGGATCTTTCTGCTTTTTAATAAATTGTTGGAAGGTAATTATTTTGATGGTGTGACTGTATCTGCAATTGGTGGCCAAATCCATCTACATAGTATCTCGAAAAAAACTAGACTTTTTTTCTTTTTCAAACTATTTCATAATTTATAATCTATATCTGACTTTTGGGGATATGTGTTGCTCTTTAAAAAAAAATGGTACGGGGGGTGTGTATGTATAAAATTCCAAAATACCAACAAAAGCTAGACAATATTGAAAATGTTATCTTTGTTTTTTCATTATAAAATGGTAACTGGTACTTTAATATTAATATGAACAAATATTTTCAGGACCTACACTCTGCAAACCTAACGATAAATCTTAAGTATTTTGTGTGGGAATAATTTAAGAATCTTTTAGTTTTCATAGGGAGCAACTTCAAATCTTTTAAACTCACCTCTGCCAGCAAAAAGAAAAGCAATGTTAAATTGGAAATATACCAATTTCTGTTATGGGTGGGTATGGTTTGATTATTTTTTTACCAATTATATTGGTAAATATATTGTAGACTGCAAAAACATAAAATTTGAACTTTTACTAAACTTTAAATTCCTTGTAAAATATTTATGTACAGTACTTGTTGAGTCTCTAGTTTTTGCTTTCATTTTGAATTCTTCATAATAAAAACAGTTAATCCTATTTTTACAAATCCATCATCATGTACAGCCTCACTGTAGAAGTGTTGCACTTATGTCTTCTTGCACACGGCACATCATATACACTTATTTTTATGATGCTGTTCAACTTTCTTTGAGAAAAATGCAGGTTTTCTGGTTTTCTGTATTCCGTGTACACCTTCATTTCCCTGCCTGGGTTGTAATGATTAGGGAAAGAGTAGAAAGACACTAAAATATTATATGTTGAATCCCAGATGGCTTTGACTTCTCAAATGATGCTGACATGAGCATTCCCGGATCTCCGATCCTGCACGGCTCCACAGACCTAGGGATCAAACGCAAGCAAGAGGGGGACGTACTGATGCTCAGGACCCCTGAGCATGGCTCACCGGAGCCCAACTTGACACCAGCCACAAAAGAGGGTAGGACAGAGATAAGGTGGCATAAGTCAGTAAAGCCATTGCTTGGGGAGGATCCTGGCTCTTTCTTCCCCAGCAGAATTCCCTTTTGCTTTAGAGTATGTTCCGTTGACCACAGGTATACTTTCTTCTCTTTCCTTCTTTCTGCACATATCCCTTTATGCCTAGCTTTAGACCTGGAGCTATTTATTCTAACGGTTTGGACTGACTATCTGTATAATATCTAACTTAGCATGGTTAAAATAACCTGATCATTTTGGGATCACTTTTTAATGTAATGTGTGGAAGATCTTGGGGGATCAGGGAAAGGTTCTGCTTAGAGAACAATCAGGCAAGAAAGGGAGGAGACCGCAGTCGCTTAATGGTCAGAGAAAAAAACTTAGGAGAGGCAGGAATTTTGTACCTTCAGATTTGCAAAATTGATGTCAGCCCTCCTGGGTAAACCAGACAGGAAACCTGACTAAATGAGCAAAAATCTACTTTATTTTAAGATTACTTTAATAGAATCTTGCAAGTCTGGATGTACAGACTTTCCACTGCTACTTTTAACCCTCTGATCAATTAGGGCAAGTCTTCCTAAGTTTCTTCCTCTTAAGTTAAGTTAAGCGACTCTTGTTTGATAGTTTCATCGGCAATCTCTTTCTCTCATCCTCCAAGGTCATCCACTCATTCTATTGCATCCTGGAACACCCTGCTAATTAGCATGTTAAGTCTGCTAAATGTATACATATATACATTTGTAGATATACAATGTATATATACAATAAATAAATATATTTGTATATATACAAATTATATATACAATAAAAAGGTGTCAAGTCAAAATACTGATGCTGTTTTCATCACTTGGAATGCTTTACAGCATATAAAATAATACTTTAACTGTAATTTAGTATTAGAAGGGGAGGGGGAAGCATTTATCTTACTATTTTATATACCAAACTTTCAGTTCAATGAATGGTTTAATCACCTGTTCAGTGGATTGAAGTGGAATTAAATTGCCATTGTGCTATTTATAGGATTGTGTCTCGAAGTAGGTAATATAAGACAGAAAAAAATCTTATAGTCCTGTATAGTGGTATTCTTCATGTTAACTCTTTACTAAGAGATTCTCATTTTACTCGTTGCACGTCCTTAACCTATTGTCCCATTGGTGATGGTGCAGAAGTATTCAGATAATGCATTCTAAGTTATACTTATACATTTATACTTTGCTAATCTGCATATCTCCCTAATTTATTTCTATAGTGCTTCTTTTCTGTCTTTAGTGTAGTCTTTTTGGCATTGCTGATATTTTAAGACTTTAATAACATTTGCAAATTATGTGCTGTACATGCTTCACAGTTGCTCCAAGGAAAGCTATGTAGGAGATGACCAAGCTGAGCCCGAGGGAGGGGTCAAGCACGTCATCATCAATCTCGAGTCCCTTCGCTCCCACAAGAGATCTAAGTCCAGCCCACCTTGAATTCCATTGACTCTTATCTACTGCCAATTTTCCTTTGACTGTTAGTAGTTCAGAGTCTTGTAGAAAGCATGCATTAAACCTGTATTCATTTGAACTGTCTTGGCTCCTGATTTCTTGCGCCTGACAACCTAAATAGCAAAACAAACAAGCAAACAAACAAACCCTTTAGAGTTAGCATTAGAATTAGGATTCCTTATTTATTGCATCTGAATCCATCGTGCAATCAGAGAGCTCACAATGTCTGAGGAGGAGAGGCATTATTGGAAAACTATGGAAGCATGAAAATCAGAATTTACTCCTAGAACTGAGTGAATCTGAGCATGGCCAGTAAATGAGCCCTAACCACAACTTTTCTCCCACTGGTTTTATTTTCTTGTACTAACTACATGTTGCATGTGCATGACCAGAAGAAGGTACAGAAATTCTCACACAAATTCTCAAATCTTCTTTTCAAAAAGAGTTGCTTCGATACGACTTTCTTTTATATGTTAGATATATTTAGATTAGGTGTTGTTGCCTAAATGTTTTCTAGATAAATAAAGTGAGCATAACTTACATAAAAAAGTATTTTAAAAATCATATTTTTTGTGAATGAATTTCTTTTTTTGGTGATCTGGGATAGGAAAAGATTGGTCTTCTCAATCATAAAAGGAAATCACATTGTTAAATTGCTCTCTTTTGGTGATCTTGCTGATTTTGCATGAAATTGATAAATATTGCTTCTTTTCAAAATTGTGAAAACAAAATAACACAATCTTATCTTTCTTATGCTGGTCCATGATCATAATAAAATTGTTTTCATTTGAACTTCCTTATTTATCCTTGATTTTAAATATTCTAAGTATATAATAAATAACCAGTCTTTTTTGCAACATGTTTGGGTCAGTTTATGTAAATATTCTCTGTTAATAAAAAGTAGAATCATAATGCTGACAGGATTAATGTGCATGTACTCCTCTTACATTGATGATGTAAGAGAAGCTTTGAATATGAATAATAATATTGGGGGCATTGATGAACCATGTACCTGTTGAGGGCAGAGCTAGCATTGATTTAAAAAATATTTCAAAAAAATGGTTGAAATATCCTTTTGAGTTTATATTTTGGTTCTTTCTCTGACAAGCTTTATTACCTACAAGGACTTTGGTTCAGAATATACTTGAACTTTTTGTGAGAAATATAAGCTTTTCCCCAAATGACTATGTTTCCATTGAAGTCAAAAGAGTATATTTATAGTATTAGTAAATCTGTATATTGCTCAAATTGAACTTCTGAGTACTTGATGGCTTGAGAGATCCTACCTTGCATGTTGTTTTCCTCCTTTTTCACTTTCAAGCACTGCTGAGTTGCCTTGGCCTCTGCATGGTGGTGGCATTCGGAAAATTTACACCGAGCCTCTCTGACTCTTTTCTCTGAACGGAAGGGATAATTTTATTAATTATACTAAATAGTAATGTTGCAAGCATCATTGACAAACAACAATATTTCTTCCACTTTATGTCATTTTATCCTTGCAAACTGATTGTAAGGCTTGAGATGTATCCATGGAAATTGACTCAGAAACACCTCTGGATATTGTGTTCCCTCCATTAAAGTAAGGAGGGGTTAAGAGAGGTGGTGGTGGGAAGGCAGCAGCTACTGCTGCTCAAAAGCACTTTCACTTAGCTTTGCATGGTGGTCAAATAAAAGAGAGTCTAAAAGGCACATTTGCTTTCAGGACATTCTTTTATTTCAAAAGGCTTTTTAACTTTTTGTGTGAAGAATACCATATGCAAAGTGGCTTGTTTTTTAAACATAATATTTTACAAGGCTCAGGTTTTTTTTAATCTAAGGAGCCTTCTTATTTTACAGGGCACTGTTGTGTAAATGTTTGAAATGTTAAAATGATGAAGTAAAAGAATCAACATTGCTGAGGAAATAGAAAAAAAATCATTTCAGTCTGTAAAATGGGCATTCTCTCAGCTGCCAGATTTAATTCTACATATTTACATTTGTCAATATGATTACTTTGCAGAGGAGATTTTTGAAATGGGGGAGAAATGATGTATGTCAGGATAATTGTAAACTGAGGATTACTGTACAAAACAGAAAAGTATTAAATTAGAACAATGGTGTCCAAATAGTTGAGTGGAAGAGAGAATGATCTGAGAGGCTGGTTAAGCACTTGGTTAGCTAAAAATAAATAATATTTTACAGACACGGCATCAGCTATGGAGACTTGCTTCTGCTTTGTAAATAATCTATTCTCTTGTTTATACTACTTCCACATTGTGCTAATTCCATGATAATGGGTCAGTATTTGAAACTGTCCAGAAATTTTAAAAAATGTATATTTACTAAATTTATATGCCACCCAACTTATATCCAGTGCTACTGTGATACACAAAAATATTCTTATAAAACCTCACAGTGACACATGCACCCACTGTTAAATACACACATATATAATATAATACTCAGATGCTTACATTCAGGAATACTTGCATGCATCCAAATCTCCATTTCACAGAACCCCTACAAATACTGAAGTAGAACCCTAACCCTAATCCTTTGGCACTTAGAATAGGCAGAGGTACAATTTGAGTTAAAGTGGAAAAAAATGAAATCAAACAAACTAGAAGTGGCCAAACAATTCACTATTTTCTATTTAAATGAATTGTGATTTAAGATTATGTACAAGCACAGCCGTTGTAGGTTGATCTTTAGCACTGGGAATGGCAGGAAGATTTCTATAAGAATTTACTTCTGGAAGAATGTGCTTTTGGTTACATTCTTTAAAAACAAACATAAACATTCCTCAGAAGTAAAAGTTTCCTATACAGTATTTAATATGCTTATTAATTAGTACAGCTAGGATTATAGCCATATACAAATTTATTATAATTTACATATTAATAGATATGTAATAAAATATGAATGGTTTATGACTTTTTGAGAAAGGTTATTCTTATGGACACAGTCCTAGCCATATCTTTTAGAAAGTTAATCCATTTAAACATTGTGTAATAAATTCATTCTGTTCCAGACTGCAGTATAAAACAATTACAATAAAAACACTGTAACTTGAAGTTTAAGTTTCTCCAAAATGTTTGCAACATAATTTTGCTTAAAAAAAACCTGTGTGCAATCCTATCCACTTTTAAAATTGAATCATAGTATCGTAATTTCTTACTCTGGGGTCTTTGGTATTTTCAGATGCTGAAGGAGTCAGTGGAAGAGAAGAGTCTGTGAACTTCAATGACGCTGATGAAGGGTTTTCCTCTGGGGCATCACTTAGCAGCCAGCCACCTGGGACCAAACCTTCATCCACATCTCAGAGGGGCAGCTTAAGGAAAGGAGTTGCTGGGCTTTTGGCCAAGGATAAGGAGATCATCTTGGCTACCAAATCCACAGACAGCCCTCGAGAATCTGCCCGTAAGCAGTACCTGCACCAGTCAATTGACCTCAGTACAGATGCAATTGAAATTACTCCCACAAAGAAACATTTGAGTTTGCCTGCTGGGCAGGTGGTACCAAAAGCCAGCAGTGTAAGCTTGATCCGAACTGCAAGTGCTTCTTCCACTAAATCATTTGACTATGTGAATGGTAGTCAGACGGGTTCCAATGTTGGCATTGGCGGTGATGGTGTTACTAACTTAGCAGCTGGCAACTCCAATCGTTTTTCAACCATTAGTCTACAAGAGGACCGGTTAAGTCAAGCTGGAAATGGTAAAGATGTCCACTCACCAGGAGCTCCTCTGACTAAGCAGTCCCGATCCCCAAGTTTCAATATGCAACTAATATCCCAAGTTTAACTTTTTTTTTTAACCTTCCTATATTTTTTCCATTTGTCCAATTCTTTTTTGAGCAACATCTACAATCTTCATCTTATCGTGTGAAATTCCTGGCTTTGGTGATCTTGTTCGATTCATTTAGATACTATACTATATTTTGTACTGAAACAGCAATAAAACCTCATGTTTTCGCCCCCTCTCCCATAAATGTCATTGTGAAACAGTATAAAATATACTTTATGCCTTTTCCAGGCCTTTGGTTCTCCTTGGGTGATGTGCAATCCATTATAGGCAGATCAGTTCCCATTTCAACACTGTGAGTCTTGAGAAGATTGGAGGAAATGGAGAATATGATCCCTATCAAAACGAAGCTTCGGCTTTCCTGAGAAATAATAAACGGGTTAGTTTTCTCAGTCTAAAGTTCTGCAAAGACTAATGAATTGTGATTTTTTTTGTCTCTTGGAACCAAGAGTGCCTCAGAGATTCTAGTAGGACTTTGGACCTCTGAGTTAGTGCAATCAATTCTGTGGGAGAGGAATATTGTCATTGCTTCTGATGGCGGTTGAAATGCACTTTGTCATGAACATTAGAGTAGTCTTCCTCTACCATCCATCCACTCTTGCCCTCCCAAGCTTAAGGTTCAGCTACCAAGACATGTATATGTGGCCAGGAAATTGCTCCTTCAGAATGAATAGGCTGTAAGTAGACAGCATAGCTTGCAATGCAGTTTTAAGGCCTATGGAGCCATGTTTACATGTCTTCCCCACCCAGGAAACAGGGTTGTTTCTCTACATGGTAGAAATGTGAAAGATGAAATACATTTAAAACAAGATTGAGAAAATGGGACATGGGCTTTCCCAAGTATGACTACTCATCAATGCTCCTTTAAAAGTTACTTTTGTAAGTTGATAATCTTTGGAACCTACAAGAACAATTGAAATTTAGGCAAGGGAGTTTTTCAGGGTGCTTGCGGTGGAATTACTAAATTTTGTCACTGAACAGACTCAGAAGCTTCAAAAAGGACAAGTGTTCTCCAGCGGGAAATGCCAGGAACAGAGGCAATGGCTGCTGGAAAAACTGAGGCATCAGTTTTCCTTAAAATCATTTCTCAAGCAGTGGGTTTTTTGGCAGCTTTCTCTTTCCAAAGGAAACAATTCACTGCCTATATTTTGATCAATCCATTGCAGTCATATTTCATATAGTTAATGTAATGCGGGTGTGTGTGGGGGAGTTAAAGATATTATCTCCCCCACTTTAATCTGGGAATGCATACTGTTGAATTTAATCTTGAATGCATGTGGTGTGTCAGCAATACGTGATATCTGTGCTGTAGATCACTGCTTTAAATTGCATTTCTTATTCTAAAGAAAGTGTTCATCATGTTTTGAAGAGTAATGTATACATGAAAAGCAAAAGGAGGCTGTTTTGCCTTCTTATATTTTTGCTGTACTTTGACCTGGAATTCTGTTGACAGTTAATGAAAGAAACAGATATAAGTTACATTCCTCCCTCCCCAAAGTAACCTTTTGAATTAATTATAGGTTGAAGAGATTCAAACATAATACATTATTTTCAGAAGGGTCAAAGGTTAAAATGTTCAGATTACCAAGTGCCATTATTCTGCTAAAGAAAAATTTAAGTTTAGTTGATAGTTTCCAGTTCTTCTACTCTCTTTTGTCTTTCTTCCCTGACTTTTGATTTGAATCTGGAGTTTGTCAGAAGAATTGTAGCTAAAGTAATCCTCATTTTAAATTATTACTATTATACTAAGTAGTAATTACTTTGTATAGGCACTCCTCATTAAAGCAAAGCTAATGTCAAATTTAATTCCAATATTACTGAAACTCAGGAATGTTTCCCAGTGATTCACTGTAATTATTGAATATTCAGAATAATTTTGAATAATATGTATAATGTAGGTTAGACTTCTTGAGCTCTAAAGCCATCCATTACAGACAACTTCAAAAAGTTTCTTTGTTCTGTAGAAAAAGTGAGAAGGGACCTAGCTGTATGTCTTTATTTTTCTAGAGAACTAATATGATTCCCATATAATTCAGCAGTCTTTTTTAATAATAGAAACTATGACCATTATACAGAAAACTGCATGAATAGTTTTATAATTAGGGACTTTGGGCTTTCAAGTGTTAAGTAGTAGTTCAGTGTGCAACATATTAAACTATGTTTGCATCCTTTGATTTAATGGTGTGAAGATCACATAAATGATTATGACCAAGGTGACAGGATTAAAAAAAAACCTATTGGGATGACCAAGCTTGTGGTTATACCTAGAGTATCTTTTTAAGATCCAGAGCCATGTATTCTACATAGCAAAACCCAAGTCTTAGTTAAAAAGAAATATTGCTGTAATTCAGACCAGTTAATTTATTTGTTCTTTTTGAAAAATTTAAGTCACAGGTTAAGCTTGTTTTTTAAAAAATAATATGTATGTAGTTGTATGCACATAATATGCAGAAAGTCTAATTTACATACTGATGATTGGTAGCTTGCTATCAAACTGGAATGTGTTTAACTGTGCAAATCTTCATCTTAAAGAGGTTATAGTTTATTTTTTTAAATATTGAATAAAATATATATTGTATCTTCTCAGCATATTAAAATTACAATGTGTACATATGTTGGGGTGATGACTTACTTATAGAATTAGTAAAGTGATTGTTTTCTTCTGTGCAGTACTATTTTCTGTATTTAGTTATTTTGCTTTTAATGTTTGACACATTATGACACCATGTATGTGTTTTCAACTTTGGTTTATGTTTCTTTTCTTATTTTTTTTCTAAAGAGTTGGTACATTGTTCAGATTCTATTCCTATTTTAATATGCAACTTTCCCATACTGTGGACTCAAGTACGAAGCTTATCTTGTTTCTGTGTCTTTATGATGGAGGAAACACTGCTGGATATCTTTTCTTAAATGTCTGTGTCTTACTTGAGAATATTAATTAGTTCTCTTAATAGGTCATGCTAGTACTGCTTCAACATTTGTTGATGTATCTGCTGCTAAGCTGTCCCAAAGTTTTTGCTAAAAGCACTGTATTGATGTTTTGTATTTGAAGGTTCAGACTCAGTGGGGATGTAACATCTCTGTTTCTTATTCATGGTTGAGATTGTTCCTTTCCTCTTAGCACCTTGGGTTTGCCTACTCTTCCCTTCCCCCCCCACTTCAGTTATATCTGGATTGAATTGCACACTAGCTTTTATAATGTTGACCATAAACTATCCAAAGTGTGTAAACTTACCATGTATGCTTACCAAATATATATAGAGACTCAGTCACTACCTTTTATGTGTTACTCAGAAAGTACACTGTGGTTCACAAGCTCATTGTAATCTAGAGAGTGTTACAATACTCAATTTTGAAAAGTAAGAAGGGAAAGATAATTCCACCAAAAATGGTGGCGCCTGAGTGAAGATGCAACTAATCAATGCTCGGTGTAGCTTGTAAACTTGATTGACATGAGAATGAAATAGAATTAGATTGGCACAGAAGTCAGAACTTTCCATTGAACCTTGTAATTTGCCATTACAACCTTTTTACTGGATTATAGGCAACAGTAATACTCCAAAGGATATGACAGATATTTGCATTTAAATATTTATACGTATCCTTTTGCATTTAAATATTTATATGTATCCTGTTATATAATAACTTCTGTTAAGTAGAAATGGCAATTCTTACAATATTTTGTTCCAGTTGCGCAGTGGAAAAGAACAAAGCATCTTCATATCTTATGTGTGTATTGACCGAAATGCCTGTATAAAAAAAAATCTGAAAATATGATTATAAGAGAGATCTATGAACAAAACTGGGTGGGACAATAGTTTGAAATAATATTTTTACTTGGCTTCCTCTCTGGAGGACTATGTAATCATTACCATGTTGCAAAGACTATTCTGCCATTGCTCTAGTTTTATATGTAAGAAAAGGAAAGGTAAGCATATAGTTATATGGTTATTACCAAATGTTTGATTATTTTAGTCACATCTTTTGACTTGGCTTGCGTTTTTTTCATAATACAGACGATAATATGAGAATAAGATTAATCATCTCATTGATTACAAAACTATTTCAAACATTGCTAATGTGCAATTTATGGGCAGCTCTTTTAATGATTTCTTAATAAGTCTTTCATGTAAAACTATGCATCATTCTATGCCAGAATGATGAATTTGTATCACAGTGAGACATTGTTTAAAATATAGTGTTTTTCAAACATATACAGTAATAGTATCTGATTCATAAACTGGGTGTCTTGTGTCTTGATGCTCTTTGTAGATTTAAAGTAGGCAAGTTCATATATTTTACAACTGAAATAAGGAAATCATAATAATTTCAGACTTTGATTTGCACTATTTTGTGGGAAGTAGTTTTTTTCTGCTGGGGAATGGATATGTGCATGTATATATTTGTGTGTATATGTATGTGTGTATACCCACATACATACATACATACATATATGTATACATACACAGATGTGTACTATTTGTCAGTTGTTGACAATCAATTGCTCTGTTATTTGCAAGATGTAATTATAATCATAATGTAATATTCTAAAACATATATGTATATGTGTATATTTCCAAATGTTTGTTTAATATTTTTTCATTATTATCAGTATTTATCTTCAGGGAATAGATTTTCATTTTCTTGTTACAAATACATTTTGAAGGAGTAATTTGAGTGCCGGTAGTACCATCCAAATGCCACAGATTATTTTTTTAATTAGTACAAATATTGTAACTTTTAACAAATAAGGAGATGAAATTGACAATTTTATTTTAGACTTTAAAGAACATATGAGGGGGAAAAGACAAATCAATCTAAATACTATTTGCATAAATTATTTTTTAAAAATGTTTTATAAATTATTTCTGGATAATCACATATCATGCATTATAATTTTACTGCTTAAAATTAAAGAAAATATCATATACAACCAATTAAAATTAATAATTGCCAAAGACTAGTAATTTGATTCATTGCTAAATACTAAATGCAATCAATAAATTCAATATTGGAACATTAGTAGGATAGTATACATGCAAAATCACTTAGATGAATCCAAAGTTGGTTCATTCCAACTGTTGAACAGTAATTTGTTTAACACAACAAAGAAACATGTCAGTGAGAAAGAAGTGCTTGACAAAAGTTTTTACTCATGGTTTACTCATGGTTCATTAGGAATTAAACACATTTCCTGTTACTAATACCTCTGCATTATACCCAATTATAATCATTCACATTCATTTGTACTGTTAAATATTTTTAATATTGCACTCATTGGTTATGATCCAAAGATTCATTGAATCATTTGAATAAAAACCTTTAACTTTTCTTTATAATTAAAGGTTTGATTCTCTTTCATTTAATTCTCCTTAAATACATTATCTTTAATTTCTCAAATATGCTTTAATAAAAATACATTATACCACTATTAGCCTGAATATCCATCTGAATAAAAAGTTTATTCTCCCTTTTGGTTTTCCACAAATATTTTTGTATTGTGCTTTTTAAAAGAACCCTCACTTTATGTGCAGTAAGATTTTCAAAATAGTTTGCACTTAAAACATATAACTAAAATTTTGTGGAAAGTAATATATTCAAACTCAAATCCCCTCAAAAAGCAAATAGGATTTTAAAAATTGGTTATTTGTATGTATACATACACCCATTTCCATCATATGTAAAATTTAAATACAATGAAATATAGAAGAAGTACAAGTTACGATATCCTTTCTTAATTTCTGTCAGAATTGTCAAGGATGCAGTATGGAATTACATAAATTACCATATATGATTGGAGCGTAACTTTTTCTAAAGCCCTTAAATTGTTTTTGTTAAATATATTCAAGCCTACAGTAAGTATTGTAAACTTGAAAATATATATTCAAAATTAATTTACTGTTCTTCCCAGAAATACAATTTCAGATGTCTATAGTCATTCCATGATTTGTAATAAGAAGCATCCGTCTTATGTTGAGACCTTTAATTTGCAAAGTAGATAAATATTAGTGAGTACAAAAGCATTTCTGTATAATTTTGAATTCTTCTGCTAATTTTAAAAGCTGATCACATTAAATATTAGAGAATTAAAATTGCAGCATCTATTGGTACTAGTAAACAGAAACATAATATTTTTGGTGCTTTACTTCAAATGGGACCAAGATTACTCCTGGCATTAACAATATAATATCAATTCATGCAGTTAATAGTTTATCATGTGTAACCCAACCCAGTGTCTTTATTCTACATATAAAATACTTGAAATTAATAGATAGTGGGAAAAAAGCCTATTTAATTTACACTGGCTTATCAACTTTGATTTTGTTTTCACTTGAATTTTTACTTACAATCAACATATATGGTTACTAATTTGGAATGTTTCTGTTTAAACAATTATCTGCAATAGGCATTCTGAGGGATATATATATACAGTAAATGAAATATATTCATGAGTGTTTAAAATTTTACACATTAACTAGCCTTCATTTTGAAATTACTTTTTCATTAGTATTTAGTATTAGTATTTCTGAATGTGTTGTTTATGATTGAAAAGTAGAATGTAGAAACTTGAAATCAGTCTGTTTATTGCAAGGTCATCTCAAAGACAAGATGATTCATTTAACTTGGTCACATTAAAATTTTATTCTTGGATTTGAATAATTTCTGACAAGCTACTGATGGCGAAGTTATTTTTTAATGTTTGTAAACAGATATCCTGACTTACAATGTTTGATTCTAGCTTGTTTGACAATAGTTACATAAGCTCAGCATTTTCTTTTCCCTTCACACCTTCCATCTGACCAATTATTATCTATCATACAAAGGTTTATTATTAAACCAAGATTTCTGAAGGATTTTTACTGTTCTGGCATTATGTAACCTATTTTACCTCATTTACAAAAACCATAGCTAGCAAATAGCCCACTTATTTTATAGAACATCTGTTTGACGAAAGGAGTTGATTTATGATAATATTCCACCAGCATATTGGTATGATATTTGAAACAAATCAAAATTTGGTGCTGGTGAAATATTAAACACAATGAGTATGTAATATAAATGCAGTCTTTGTGGCATTGGGGCCCTAATTTGGGACCTGTGAAATATTAACAGAGCTCAGATGACATGTTTTTGAAGATCATTATACTGGTGCATGTAAGCCATTATCGTAACTGTCTTACTGAATCTGGTTAATGTTGAACTGTGTTAAGTGTTGAATTTGTAAATAACTGCCAGAGATAGATAATATTTTGAATCATTGTAAATAGAGGTGTATAAAATTAAACTAATCTGCAACGCAGGATATATATGTATATATAAAATGTGTTTAAATAAATATTGTGCTGTTTCTGGAAAAATGGTCACATTGTCATATTTTCCCCAGTATACTTTTACATGATCAGCATATTATCTTCTCATAAAACATGCTTCTTTTGGGTAGGTATTTTATATAATAATCCAGAATACTTGTTTTGCACTGAAGTTAATTTCTAAAAACTGGTTGAATAGTGGGCCTGATAGTTAGTATTACTTAGCACAGAGCATCAATAGGTTTACATGTTACAGGCTGCAGTATTTTAATCTGTAAAGCATTGGGAAGTTGTGTATTGGTTCTCTTCCAAATACTGTTATGTCTTGGGAATTTAATAGACAAGATGATTGTCAGTGTAACTACTGATGTAATTGTTAAAACTTTCAGATTGATTTCTATTCCATTCCACTCCATTCCATTCCAAACTCTGCAGAAGTATTTAATATAAACCCTTAAACTGTTAAATAGCGGTTGAAATATTTACAGATTTAAAACCATCTAAAATGTCACAATACAGAAAACCATATTATTTACAAAAGTGTAGGGTGAGCATTGAAGAGACCCTATGATAACTTCCAATCTGCCAGTGACAGTGGCCAGAAATTAACACCATCTTAAATGATTTAGGAGTAGTGAAAATAACCTTTCAGATGTTGATCTACATCTATTTTCTCCTGAACATTAGCCATACTGGGTTTGAGGTCCAACATTAGATGAAGTAGTTTAGGTTCCTCATTCTTGATTTGAGTCAATTGTACATTAGAAATATTTACTTGTTCTTCAGATATATTTCTTAGAATATTAGAAGGGTTTATTAACAAGTAATTATCAGGTTTTCAACTTTAATAAGTTGGTTTTATAGGCCACAGACTAAAATTTGTGTTCTTAAGGCAGCCTGATGAAGACAGCCTATCCTTATGTATTTGATTTTGCCAAAACTATGGAGGTAAATGGGGTCAGCGATAATTTAATGGAAAATAATGTCACTTTTGAAGAAATTCTTATACTTAATTGTCCAACTCTATATTTTCTCTTCATACTGCTCCACAAGATACTATTCGATCTGTTCTTCATCAATTTAAGATGTGATATTTCAGATTTGATGAATTGCCATTATCATTGATCCAATATTGTATAATTTATCCAAATCAGTATTCAATGACTATAGTAGCTACTTTGATTGGTATTCTTGGGCATTCCCTTGAGCTATGGTTTAATTGAGGACCCAGTTTGTGGGGGGCAATAAGCTGACTTTGTATAAATATACAAAAGTATGAAGGCTATTGCTT
>JANHFK010010844.1:97956-108190 GCA_036250565.1 Sibynophis collaris | reverse complement strand
GTCAGGAAATCTTCAGGTGGCACATTTTTATCATAAAGCATTGGTCAGCTTATCTAAGGATGAGTTTATCCATAAGTATATATGGTACATATTAATCATTAGAGGAATTTAGATTCATTTGAATATCATATTTTCTATAGTAAAGTTTTACACTTTAATAATCAGTTCTCAGCCATCAATTTATTCCTCAATGTTGCCAGAAGATAAAACTTAATTATTCTTCTGTTTGTTATCAGAGCAATTTGGTAGAAGAGTATTTTGAAGCACACAGCAGTTCTAAAGTTTTAACCTCTGATCGAACACTGCAGAAGTTGGAGAAAAAAAAACTTGATCAGGTACAGTATGTACTGAGAAAAAGATTTATCAGGATTCACACAGTATCTCAAATCACCAGTTTACATAATGCACAATGTTGTATCCTCTGGAATTAAGCTGTCACTTTCTTTGATTGTGAAAAGCTAAACAATGGACTTGGTTAGTATTTGGATGGAAAATTGTGAGGAAATCCCAGGGCTATAAACTAGATTTCAAATTAAAAAAAAAACATTCTGAAAGAACTGGGTGGCAAATAACTTGTACATGGTTTGTCAGAGAAAGTACATATACTGTAATTATCTATAATTTCTATTGGAACAGAGAAAATTTCTTTTTAAAAATTTATTACCTACTGCAAATTTTGGCTCATGAAATTTCTGAAAATATCTGACTTGTAATCAAGCAGCTTTTTCTTTCCTTGTTTTCTTTTCTTCCTCTGAGTTGATTATGACTTGACAACTGCCTGGATGAGTCCCTGCAGTTTTCTTGGCAACATTTTAAGAAGTGATTTACTATTATCTTCTTCTTAGGCTGAGAGAAAGTGACTAACCATGAAAAGCCAGCTAGGCGACCTTGGGTCAGTCAGTCTATCTCAGCCCAACTCACTTCACAAGGTTGGTGTGAGGAAAATAGGAGGAGAAAGTTGCTACCTTGAGTTATATGTCAAAATAATAAAGGCAGGATACAAATAAATAAATATCTCAAAGGCAAGACTAGAATTCATGATCTCCCAGTTTCTTAACCTGATGCTTTAAACACTATCCTAAACTGGTTCTCAATCATGCAGCTTACAAGCTTCTCAATAAAACTTAAAAAAATCATAATATTATTATCTAAGTACGATGAGATATTTCTTCAATATTTTGTACCAACTTTCCCAATCCTACTGCTCTCTAGATACCCGAATAGGATGTGCGGAATTCATCAATTGAATCCAGTCCCTTCCTTCATCATACCATTCCAGAGTTCTCTGAACTCAACAAACTCCAGAAGAAAATACTCTCAGTTATCAAGTATCCCAGACATTCTGTTCCCAAATCTATGAGTTTTGTCCAATGCTATACATAAACTTCAACTACTGGGATTCCCTATTTGGCATAGGGATTGCTGAGGATTCATAAAATTGTGTGAATACATCATGGCAGTAGTATCCAGTATTTTTTCCTAAGCTTACTAGGAAAATACTCATTTGAATCAAAGAAGTGCAGTCAGCATACCCACTTTGAAGCACATTCTTATTCTCCATTAGCATCTACTTAACTCAAGGACCCATATTTTGCTGGAATCACAGGAGTAATGCCCAGCACGCAGCTTCTCTAAGCATGTATGCCTGCATCTAATGTGAAACACCTTTATGTCTTTAAAAGGCTGTATATTCCGTTTTGTTTATCACATGTTCTGCTGCAATTCTCCTTAAAAAAAACCCAGTAACAAATAAAACTTACGTTTTAAATAAAAATACAAGAACAAGCAGTTAAAAATAGACAAACCCACATTTCAGAGAGCATTTGGCATCAGCTCCCAAATTCTCCATTTTCAGAAACTCCCAGAAGTCAACTTGAGAAGAGCCCATTCAAGAGGGATGGTTTGATAACAAAAATATTCCTTACCGCCCCAAAATATGGGACAATCATGCTTTTCTCAGCATGATCAAAGTGGTTGAGCCAATTCTGGTGGAGGAATGTAGTCCTAAAGGTAATTCAGCACCAAGTCATAAAGCACTTCATAGGTTAAAGCACTTTCAATTGCATTCTATTAGTCTTTAGCCCATTTTGAACTAGGAGATGGAGAAGGAATTCGAAAATTTTGATGATGGAGATTATTCTTTTCTATCCCTTTTCATCAGTTGAGAACTTTCTCATCTCATTAATTAGAAATTTACTGATGAGTCCTTTTTTTCTGCAATGAATTGAAATGGTCTAGGAATCGCTACAAAATCTCTTGAACAACATACCTGTCGCTTTTACTGCTGAACGGGAAAAGTTAATGAAACAATATGAATCCCTCTTCTACAAATGGATGTTGCAGCTGCAGTAAGTATCCCTTATATTTTAGTATGAGTTTGCAGTCCAGTGAATAAATTGAAATAAATCCCCATAGCGATGCTTTGAAATCATGAAATAAAACTGGATCATTGGATGTAGTTAATATTTCACTATGGTATATCGTTAATATTTCCTAGAATTAAGATCTGCATAAACAATTTGAAAACGTAGTTTTTCAGCTGTGACTTATGATAATTGCATTTATTTTTCTATTTGTGCGCACTACAATCAACTGGATTCTCAGTTGCTTACAACAAACACCCATGGTAAAAATTAAAATTCAGAAAGTCACAAATGCAGATAAAAGCAAAATCCTCCAAAATGATCAATAGTTATTCCAATAATTTAATAGCATCATCCTGAGCCTTCATAGAACTTCCAGAGCAATTCTATTTTTTAATAGCTTCTGTGGAACCCTT
This sequence comes from Sibynophis collaris, assembly GCA_036250565.1. Taxonomy (NCBI): domain Eukaryota; kingdom Metazoa; phylum Chordata; class Lepidosauria; order Squamata; family Sibynophiidae; genus Sibynophis; species Sibynophis collaris. The sequence continues at coordinate 105,411 of JANHFK010010844.1, read as the reverse complement.
GGTGCTCAATGAAGAGCTTGGTTGTTTGTGTGCAGAGGTTTCATCACCATACTAGGTAACATCAGTGTTATCATCATCAGGTATCAGAATATGGGGTTTGCTCTCTATGTATAGACATTCATGCAAAAAGAATAGTCATTCCTTGGTGGAGAGTTATCAACATGCAAATTTCTCCCATATGCATGCTTTCTGAAGAGTTTGATGTCTGTATTTTAACCCTGAGCTACATATATTCTCTTCTTTCTCTGCTTCATAAAGCATGCAAATGGGAGAAATGTGCATGTAGGCAAACCTAAGATACATATAATCTATTATAATAGATTATACATATTATCTATTAATAGTTTATAGAAAATAACTACAAGTAGTCTTCAATTTAAAACTTCGTTTAGTGACTGTTCAAAATTACAACAGCACAGAAAATAGTGATTTATGACCAGTTTTCATACTTATAACATTTGTAGCATTCTCATGGTTACATGACAAAAATTTAGACACTTGCCATCTGGCATATATTTATGACCATTTGTGATCTTCTGACAAGCAAAGTCAGTGGGGAAGCCAGATTCACTTAACAAGCGTGTTATTAACTGCAGTAATTCACTTAACAACTATGGCAAGAAAGGTTGTAAAAATGGGGCAAACCACTGTCACTTAAACAATTGTCTTGCATTTTGGACCCAATTGTGATTTTAAGTAGACCTGTAATGCTGAGAAAATTAATATTCACCGAGAGACTTTTCCAAGTCAAAAAAGGAAACAGAATGAAACAGATTCAATGCTGAGCAAACTCACCTCAACTTACTCGATTAAATGTAGAAAACATTAGATATTCAGAATATTGATTTTTTTCTCCTGTTTAAGACAAGTGTTTGTTATTAATAAAACACATAATTAAGATAGAAAATCAGGATAGACAATTAGCAGAAAACTTGCATATCTTTGTTCAAAGATAAAGAATTGACAGTTTGCCTGATTAGAAAAAACTGGTATACTACCGATAGCCAAACTGAGATCCTGGACTTTTTTTTTTTAATAAATCTTCAGTTATCAACTAGTGCTCAGAAGTAAATACAACAAATTTTGCACGCACATCCCATTTTTAGTACCATAAGTTCTTGTGATCAGCCTAAACATTTTCAGTACATCATATTGCATTGCACTTTGTTTTGTCGTATTTAAGAACTTTTTTTCTTTATTTCTTACAGCCTTGGATTTAATATTGTGCTATACGGATTAGGTTCAAAAAGAGATCTTTTGGAGAATTTCCGTATTTCTCTTCTTCAGGATTCTGTACATCTTGTTGTAAATGGATTCTTCCCCAACATCACCATAAAATCAGTAAGCAAAGACAGATATACGGCGGGCTTTGATCGGTTAACAAAAGCTTTATTACAGTACACATTAGTATAGAGAAAGATGTTATAGGTAGTCCTTGTTAAGGACTGCTTCATTTAGTTTCTGTTTCACATTTATGATGGTGATGAAAAGTAACTGTACAGCCAATTCTCACATTTATGACTTTCTCAGGTCTGTAAAGAAAAGGAAAGCTAAATAAAATCATATGCATTTTTGCAGTTTCATCCAGCAACTGTTTCACTTAACGACTGAGTTGCTGTAGCTAATAGTGGTCACTGAATGAAGACTAACTGTACATTTCTCAAATTGCTTATCTTTTCTGCACTTAATCCTAGAATATGATGGCTGCATTCTGCCTAAATTACATTCTGCTACTTGTAATTTAGTGTTTGTTTTGTAAACCATAGTTAAATTATGGCTTAGAATATTGTGAGAATATAGCTAGCCAAACTTACTTTGAGTGCAACATTTTTATTTATAGATTCCACTTGCGAGAGAAAGTGAGATATTAGGAGCAAATTGGATTAATTTGAAACATAGGAACTACTTGGCTATGGTCATGGTTGTCCTACAGGTCGTTTTTGCAAAAGGCAACTGGACTTCGTTGGTTTTTTTCCTTGAAAATGTTCCTTAAGAACTGAAGGATCTTCTTGGATGAGAAGCAAAATATTTTCAAGGAAAAAGCCAAGGAAATCCAATTGCCTTTTGGAAAGGTCACTTTGGGACAGGAACTACTTGTTCTTATTGTCCATGGAGTCAGCCCTGACTCTTGATGATTAACAAGTCCCTGCACTTTTCTTGACAACATTTTGGGTGTATTTTTGCTAGGACCTTCTTCCCAGAACCCCAAACGGGCTCTCATAAAAGCTGCAGCCTATGAAATCTTTTGCTGATTATACCTTTTTATATGAAAAGTATTTCTACATTTTGTGAGAGTTTCTACAGTAATTTCACTTTTAGTACAGGAATGTTACAATTTATTCAAGTAGATATAATGGTCAAAAGTTTGTTTTAAGTTCAGATTTAATTCTTCTAAGAATCTTTAAAAACAAAAGAAGATGATGGCCTACCATTTTTCTGTGCCAGATTTTGAATTCTATAACAGAAGAGGTATTGAATCACATGGGTACCTTTCGTAGCCCCCAGGACCAGGTGGACTTCATCCTAAAAAGTTTTAAAGAAGGTAAACTATATGGACAGTCATTCTATAAGGTTATGTATAGCTCCCTTAAACATTCTTGATATATTGTGACTAATGAACTGAGGTGATTTAAATTGCATTTAATAGAGAAAATTTAGAATTTGTGAGACTTGATCCAGTAGGCTTGAAATAATGCTGAAGTTCCTGCTTTGAAGGACATTTACAGCATTTCTGGTATCCTTGGATTTCTGTCTCAGTTCATCCCAGCTTTTCATCCCAATCAGTGGTCTTCCCCTTTTCAACTTGCGATCATGAAGCTCAATTCTATCATGATTGTTCAATTACGTATATATTGTTTAACTAATGAAGGTTTAATATAAGTTATTCATGTAAAGAAGTTTTAATATAGATTATTGTAAACTGCTGCTTTAAAAGTAAATTTCACTGTAATTTGTAAACTGTTCTGGAAAAATTTATTTCAAACATTAGCAAATTTTTTTCACATACAGTAAGTATAAAATATTCCAGACACAAATCCTGTAACCATTATTTATATATTCTATTTTTGATCTTTGACTATTGGTATTTTTTTCCCTTGTTGTTTGCCAGATGTTTCCTCGGAACTATATCTTCTCATCCACAACTTGGACAGTAAAATGTTGAGAGGAGATAAAAATCAGCAAATCCTAGGACAATTGTCTTCGCTTTCCAATGTCTACCTCATAGCATCTATTGATCATATTAATGCACCTCTCAGTAGGTTACTGGGTTTTTCAAACTCTGTATGTTGTGTGTAAATTCATCATAAATGCCAGACATTAGTAACAGGTCCACCTGTGATACAAGCGTAATTTATTTTAGGGCTGTTTTTTAATTATGCATATTACAATCGTGGAATTATTATTTTATATTTAAATTTCTTAAGAGATTATGATTTATTATGCACTGGTAAAGCAGAATCTCAGAACAGTTCAATGGCAGTTTCAGATCATAGTTTATTTTAGCAGGGTGTTTTTATAAAGTCTTTTTATAAATAAGTGTTAAAGACATTGCTTCACTACAAGTTGACAGCACTAAACTTATGAGTCTGCTGTACTTTTGCAGAAACATTTGGACTTATTTAAATAATTTTAATCTATCCCTGCCTAGTTGGTGTTTGGAGACATCCTAATTCAGCCTGCCATCTCAACATGGCAACAGGGAATGGACAGCCAGTTTAGTCTCATAAAGTCTGTCAGCCAACCAGTTCTTTGTAGACCTTCAATTCTAGGATAATCTCCTTCTTGTTTCTCTTTTAACTTATTCTGTTTTACTTTGTTCTTTCTTTCTGTGCATAGCAGCCACTACAACATATTCATCTCGAACAAAGGAAAAATTCCTAAAAATTAAAAAACCCTTTCTTATGGATCTACTCCATCTTTGACATTCCAAATTGGCTAAAAGAAAGAAATGTTCTTTCCATTTAAAATATAGCCTAAAAATTGTAACACAACATAAATCATCTCTAAACAATCAAAATATAATTTCCACATATTTCGTGCCCTTTATAGATTTGAAAGATACTTATATACCATGCCCAACCGTGCGGTTTACCTATCCAAATCCATAGGTGTATGTAATACTAATTTTTCTATAGGCAAAGTTTTCCTGAAGATAGTGGGGAACTTCAGCAAATGATGGCTGCCTGGAAGGATGGCAAACACAGTCAAGAGTTTGCAGCTCAGGATTTCCTATCAGAAATGGATGGTATGACATCCATTTGCTAAAGCCTAGGGCAGTGCCAATGGCTTTATAAAGCATTTTCCCACCAAATGAAGCATGCTTATTTAACATCTTCAGACATGAATTATCAGACATCAAAATCTAAATCCTTTCATAAGCAGGTGAGAAACCTTATGAACAACATACACAAAGAGTTTAAAAGTAGATCTTGCTAACTATGTTTTTTTCCTTGAGGAAGATGTTTTGCTTCTTGGATGAGAAGTAAAACATCTTCCTTAAGGAACAAAACATAGTCCAGTTGCCTTTTGAAAAAGCACTTTTGAGATTCTTCTGTATGGTTATCCTTAGACATCTTTCCTCCAGTTGTTTTTTCTATGGCTGTGTCATAGAAGAAACTGAGTGGATTAATAATAGGTGTGGCCTGTAAGACTTGGTCTAGTCAAAGTTCTTGTCTTAAGAGATAGGATAAGTAAACTGATTCTTGATTCCTCTGCCAGACATTTAGAATGACTCTTCATGAAGAAAATCCAGGATAATTTTAAAAATAAAAATAAGGACTGACTATTCAGCTGATGCTATAATTGATGTTCTTCAGAGATGTATGACTTGAGACTCTAGGCTTTCATGAAATCTATGAAAGCTTTGGTCACAGTTCCAGAAGGATTTAAAGTGTAATAGAATAATGTGATGGAATAAGATTGTGTTTAATAATTTAATTATATTCATATTAAATTACATTTTCTTCTTTTTCTTCTTGTTTGGAATGCAACCCAAAAGCCAGATGAGTCCCTTAAACACACTTCTTAATTAAAGATATGTGCTCTTTTCTAATTAGTATCAGATCTATTCAAACAACAATCTGTCATAAAAAGAACTTAGTTCATGTAACAGTTTGAAATTATTCTGCAATTTTTATGCTGGCATATCATAAAAGCTGTTATGGAAAGCCATTTCCACACTTACAGTGCTCAAAAGTTTTATGGAATGTATTCTCTATTCTTGGGGCATTAATATTTTCTTTCTTTTTGATATTTGTCTTCTGCATTCATAGTGTGGGATCAAGCAAAACAAAGCATGTATAATTGGTTGTGGTATGAAACGACCACCTTCAGCTCTTATGCAGAAGAAACTGCCTATGAGAACTCGCTCTTGGTACAGCATTCGGGATCTTTGGCATTGAGCTCCCTCACACATGTTCTCTGCAGTCTTACTTCTAATGCAAGGTAAGAGATAAGTCTGTGAGAAACAGGAGATTCTTCCCTATGACTAGAAAAAGATCCCCTAGTATGTAAGACTAATACTAAAAATGTAATTCTTATATGCATTGCAAAAGGGGATTGGAAAAAAAACGTAATGATGTTTTCCCAGTGTGTGATAGGGAACTTGTAGCCCTCCAAATGTGTTGAACCGTGACTACTAACTGCCCCACTCAACAAGTTGACGAATGTGTGATGCTCTTGAGTTCCTGTGAAGCAGTGTGTTGTAATCTTTTTCATAAAATAGCTAAAATAGAACACAAATCTTTGATTTTGCTTTATTGCAATTTTCTGCTTCTTTTAACAAATGAGGTATTTAAAAATAGCAGCATTTCTGTCTTTCTTTTGTGCACATGCACACAAATAAATAGCTAAATTTAGATAAATAGGGTTTTTTTTTCTTTGGGGAGAGTAAAACCAGCTGATAAAAAAGGCAGCTACACTGATGCATGGAATAGCAAGAGTTAATTCAGTGTTTAGTGGAACCACTAAAGAAAATATAAAAATAAGAATATATAAATGGTATGAGGAGTATGGTTTTTTCTAGAACATTTTTCCTTAGTGGTAAGTACACTCATTCCTAGTTTTCTGACTGAATTCTATTCCACTGATCAGGTTGTTAAGTGAAATGGTGGCTACCTGAACACACAACTTTGACACTGTGAAGATCACAGTGGTTGCTGTCTCATTCAGAACTTTTTTCTCTTATATAGAGCCCCACCATTGTTACTTTCACTCTGGTCTCTGTTTGTCAGTTGTATGAAATTTGGTTGTAAAAGTGCATATTGGTTCAAAAATGAAATTTTAAATTACTGTCATATTTGCAAATGTTTTCTAATTGTGGTTAGTCACTAAACAAGGACTGAATGAGGATGTATGGTTCTTGCTTTATTTAACTATATTAACATGGTTGTCTCTTTCTAGGGGTATCTTTAGGCTCTTGGTAGAGTACCAATTGGACAATAAGGATAATCCCTCCTATTTAGGTAAACACGCAACATTTGTAATTTGTTTCCTCGAGTTCAAACAAGAGCAGTGTTGTCATGACAAGAGTTTGGTAGAGAATTTTGACACTGAACATTATCTGTTAATAAATGGGCTTAATGTTTTTTTCTACTTGGAATATGATATAGCTTTAAACTAAAAGGTATCAGTAGGCTAGGATATATAGTGGAAAATATTTAAGAGCAGTCTGAGGCTTTGTAGTCAGAACCAATTCTGAGCTTGGGCTAATGGATCTCATTTTTTTTTAGGTTGTAAGATTTTTCTGAGCACATCCTCACAAGGAACACAATTTAAATGAAGATGACAGTCACTATGCACAGTTGCCTTTTAAATTTTGCTCACATTAGCTTACTCATCAGATAGCTGTTTGGGAAGTGGTTGGAAAATAGTTTTCCTCCTTTCATTATGTTCCACTTCAATTCACCAAACAGCCAAGTCATGCTCTCTTGGTTTCTATAGTCATCTAAGCCTTTGACCATATATTAATTAGTGTAACATGTAGGAAAATTCCAGTGCTGTTTCTCATTGGTGGATTCTGATGCATACTGTTTTTGTGTGTGAAAATGATAAATTATTTTATTAAAACCTTTTGGTCAAGTATATACATATCTATGAAAATGAGTATCAAATAATGGCAGAGCTCATGCAAAATCTAAATGTTGTTGAACATTCATAAAGTTCAAGTTATAGATAATTCTAAACCATGAATATGTTCTTATGTTGAGTTAAGCCAAGAACAAACTATATTATAGCTTAGAATAATGTGGGCAGCCAGCCACTGGATTAGTGTAGAAATAGCTTCAAGTTATGATTTAGCTTACAATATTTTTCATATTTCTGACCGAGCAATAATTTCCACTATAGCCAAATCATAATATAAAGTAAGAGCCTTGGCAGTACAGTGGTCTAAACACCCTGTTATTAACACCAGCTGCCTGCATTTACTGCAGGTTCGAATCTCACCAGGCTCAA
>JANHFK010010844.1:86032-97856 GCA_036250565.1 Sibynophis collaris | reverse complement strand
TATGAAGGCTATTGCTTAGCACATTGTAAGCCGCCCTGAGTCTTTGGAGAAGGGCGGCATATAAATCAAATAAATAATAAATAAATAAATAAATGGGTTTTGCAATTCTTGTTTGTAAATTACTGACTTTACAAACTGCTTTGTTTGATTTGATAATAAAATCAGAATATAAAAAAGAATGAACATATGTAAATTGACATTATACATGCAGACAAATCAGAACAGAATGGGACAACTCTTCACAGCCAAGTTGCCATGGGACAACTCGCTGGAGACAATTCAACAAATATAAAATTTACATTCATTTCAACGGAACTATGGCCAATAACAATAAAATAAAGTCAATCCAGAAATACAGGAGTTAAAAATAATTTCAATGAAAACGCAGTCACCAATAATAAAAGTGCATGAAACAATTAATACAATGTTGAATTGTCCCATGGCAAGTTGGTCATGGCAAGTTGTCCTATGGTGAGTTAGCTGTGGCAGGTTGTCCTAGACCTGATCAGAACTGTGTGTTGAGATATGCACTGAGTGCACTCTGAGCTTGAACACTGGTGGCTTGCTTTGTCTTCGGCATTTTTCTACTGTCGTTTTAAACTAATGTTATGTACAATAGTTAATATGTGCATTTCTTATTGAAAGTTTTAGGGGGGGAAACACCTTCAGCACTAGCAATCAAATTCTACAGGTTAGATTAGATGATGTTCAACATCTTGGTGTTGAAATGAGAGTTGTCCATTTGAACAAGAGTTTATTTTTTATGCTTGATATTAAACCACTTTTGCTTCTCTTTTACTAGGTCTTTCTTTCCAAGATTTGTATCAGCGCTGTCGGGAGGCCTTCTTGGTCAATAGTGACCTAACGCTTAGAGCTCAGCTCACAGAATTCAGGGATCACAAGCTCATTCGGACTAAGAGGGTAAGTGAAGAAAATATTTGTGTCGGTTGTGAACTTACATCTTATTTAACCACGTTTGAGAAAGAATCCAGGTTGAATTATTATGGCTACATTGATAAATGCCAGGAGAATATCACGTTAGGTGTTCCTAATGAAGATAAAATGCCATATTTTTTGCAATTAGGGTATTGATAGAAGCCAAATAATGTTCTCACTCAGTTATACAGATTAAAACACAAAGATAAATTTACTATACTCCTCACAAAATATTGAATTATGTACTAAAGCAGAATTCCCCAACCTTTCTGGGTTGGCAGTCTGGGGGGAGGGACAAGCGCCTTTATATGTGCATGCACGCACACGAATGGGGCCACAAGCGCCGCCACAACGCTTGGGCTACTAGTGCCCGCATGCTGCTGAAAAGCTAGCGTAAGTGGGGGGTTTGTGATCATGGCAAAGCTAGTGCCCGCACAACACTTGCAGCATTGCTAGCACCTGCACAATGCCGGTGCAAGTGGGAGTGCACTTGCGGCATCGCTAGCACTTGCGCAATACTACAACGCTGGTGCAAGTGGAGGATGCATATGAGTACACTGGTCAACCATTCAAGTGGCCTGGTGGCCAATAGGCCACGGCCCACAAGTTGGTGACCCCTGTACTAGAGGGAATAAGTAAAAAAAACATTTTTATATCTCTAAGATAACTCTCAATTTATTTTCAGGGTGCTGATGGAGTGGAATATTTATTAATTCCTGTGGAAGCTGGAATATTAACTGACTTTTTGCAAAAAGATAATGATGTTTGACGGCTCACACGTTCAAGGGCAATTCTATTAAGAATGGTTGAATTTTATCCTAAGGTGGCCATTTTGCAGATCTCAGGAGTCTAATCTACCTGTAATAATGGAATGTGATGCTGTATAAGCAAGCCAATTTTTAGCTGTTCAGGTTTCTCCCTTTGCCAGTCTATATTATTGTAGACCAAGAAAATGTCATCCACTGATATTACTGTGCCTTCTGTTCATAAATCTTCCAGAAATAAGGATTGAACTGGAGAACTGGTGTTGATAATACACATGATTGGCTATTAATAGCTAAATTCAGCTATTGACTGGTATATTTTTAATACATCATAAGCAGACCATTATTGTTCTTCAAATATGTGTCATGTGAGATGGAAGGATTGGATTAGGAAACTGGTTGGACTTGAGCAAAATAAACCATTGATACCAGAGATATGGATATCATCGTTTATTAAAATTTTAGCCTTAATTGGGAACAAAAGATTCCCCCCCCCATATAAGCCATTTTAAATATGACGACAGCTGTGTTTTTGTCAAAAACTGCAAATATGCTTATTTAACCTGTTTTTCTTACCTAATGATTGTTTAAAAGCTGTCTGAATAAAAATAAACATGCAATTGTGTCCTTTTGTATGGTTCTTTTATGCCATAAAACTATTTCTTTGTCTTAGAATTTTTAAAATACTGAAAATAAACTGTTTCTAGACTTCCAGAATATCTCTTTCCTCATATGACTCCTGAAGTCAACTTGGCTTCAGAAGTTTATGTTATATTTATATAGATGATGTAGGAAAATGTTTGATTGATGTTAATTGATGACAAGTGGTTTCAAATCTGGTGATGAAAAATTAGTATCATTATACAGAAAGTACAATTAGAAATTAGGGTAACAAATATTGATTTGCCTGAGAACTTCCCAGGATCAAGGGCAAAATTGACCACAGAGAAGGAAAAGAGGACAAGGATAGTGTGTTGAGTAGTAAAATGACTCTGAGGCAGACTAAATATGAATGGACAAAGAATATCCAGTGAGAGAATACTGGTAATTGGAAACTCTACATAAGCTTTTCTCCAACTTGATTCTTTCAAAATGTAAAATAAAAATCTAAGCATTCAAATGTACTTTTCTCAGCTACAATAAAGTCATTTTGCTTTTTCAGCCAGTCATTTATTTATTTCGTTAACATTTTATTATCGTTAACATTTTAGGAATCAAAGCATATTTTGCAAATATTTTTGTTAAGTCTCTGAACACTTACACTTACATTATTTCTTAACGTTTGCTTCTTTTACGCGACTTGAAGGGGGTCTCTATCTCTTTCAGAAACGATGATATTGATCTTATTCATAAAATGCACAGCCAGCATTTGTTGCAGTTTTAACAGAAAGCCTCGTTCAGTGTTACTGTGCTCACACAAAATCACCGAGATCCCTCTGGAAACAGCATCGAGTACCTCATGGTGGGACATCTCTCCTATAATGCAAAGAGAAAGGTCTTTTGGGATGGCGCATTCAAGCAAGGTTTATTTGGTTACGATTCTTAAGTAAAACTATCCCCAGAACCTGCCTGTGTGATGAAGTAGGTAAAACACTTCAAATGAATGATTTACATTCTAAAACATGCAAAAATATCTGAAATACCGGGATATGCAGCAAAATACCTAAGAGGCTTTCAGGATATTTTTCCAGATCCAGATCTCTGTGTACAAGTTATTTGCATTACTGTACTTAAATTTATAAATTTGTGTTATTTCGAGCAAACCAGGTTCTTCATATTTTATATAAATAGTGGATAAAGGGTATTGCAGAAAAGGGGATATTAATATTTTATTTAGACAAACTTAGCTAGTGAATAGTTTTACAATGTTAACAGAAATTGTTATTTCTGATCTACAAGAAAATAGGTTTTAGCAGACAGCTGTTTCAAAATCCTATTTTAAAAAACTTCTCACCAGTAACATAGAGATCACTTTCTGTGTCTTGTAAAATACTTGCTCCTGAACCAGCACAAAGAGCAACCACCTTCACCGAGGACCCTAAAAAAGAATAATTAGCATAGTTTAATGCTGTAGGTTTTGTGCTTAGTTTTCGGTTTGTTGTTTTCCCGGAGATGATGAAGAGTGGATGGGCAATGGATTAAAGATTGCAAGTTGGAATGCATGACTGGATCAACAATTGTTTCCCTAGGCCTTTAGTAATCCTGCACAAGCCTTTGATTTTCCTTACAGACTCAAACAAGTAGGTTCCTTCATTTTCAATTAAGAGAATTGCTGATCAGAGCAGTTAATTCTAATTTAGGCAGAGTGGTGCTCTGTGAGTTACTGTTAGGTAAAAGTAGGCAATGAGATAGCATCTTAGAGTGCAGCTGCAACACAATGTGATCATATAAGACTTTGAAGTATAATGATGGATGTGGATTGCTTTTTTTCTCACACCGAAAAGGAACTCTTACTATTTTTAGTCTTAACCAAAGATGTCCTTTCCAATTCCAACCATTTTAAATATGCTAAATTTTAAAATAATGCTCCCTTCCCACAATCCAAGTTATTGTGGCTGAACCAGACTAATTTTATTTAATTCCATAGCAAAGCTACCCTAAAAGAGTCAGTGGGAAATACTGTTGGGTGTTTTTATAAGTGGCTCCTCTGAGTGTGTTAGTTAAACAAATCACTTCGAAATAGATGCATCTTGTTCTTGCCCTAATAAGCATCATCTCACAAAATAAAGAACAATGAATGGTTGGCAAAAGTCCACTGCCAACATAAAATGAGAAGTAAATATATACCCAGTGATTTTCCTGCTCCAAGAGCTAGACGAATATGAGACAATTTTAAGTGACTTTTCAATCGTTCAATCAAGAGAGAAACGGAGGCCGGTTCGTGCAATGTGCATAAACGTCCCATTCCAGTATTGGCAAGCAAAGGCTGAAAAGAAGCCAAAAAATGAAATGGTTACAATGAAGGTGCTCTGGCAGTTACGGTATCTTGCTGTAATAACGAAGACAAATTTAAATGAGTCTGTTTTCCTAAATACAAGAAGATATACTAAAGCACCATAATATATTTCAGTTTGTCCTTGACATGCACATATCAGTTGCACTAACAACTATTGCATATAACTGTCAATCTTTTGCAAATTTAGCTGGGATCAAGCCCCTTTTGAAAAAAACTAAACGTGTTTAGGATGGATTGTAACGTAAATAATATTAAATTTGAGAACATCAAGGTCAGCTTGTGATTCACAACTATCACATATGCACCACAAATTACTCGATAATGCTTGTCCTATTTACAGATCTGAGATAATGACATACGAATAGTCCTTGATTTATAACCATTCATTTGGTGACCATTCAAAGTTACAATGGCACTGAGAAAAGTGACTTATAACTGGTTTTCACACTTATGACCGTTGTATCATCCCCATGATCACGTTATAAAATTTGGGGACTTGGCATCTGGCAAGTCAATGGGGGAAGCCACATTTGCCTAATGACCGCTGGATTCACTTAACAACTATAGTAATTCACTTAACTGAGGTAAAAAGATTGTAAAATGAAGCAAAACTCATTTAACTTGCTTAGCAATGGAAATTTTGGGCTCAGTTGTGGTCATAAGTCGAAGACTCTCTGTACCTTAATACTCAAAGTCTCAGAAAAGAATGGACAAGCATTTCAGCACTCCAGGTGCTGCTTAAGCAAATGGTAAAATAAAGAGGGGAGAATGGAATTTTTTTTGAGCCATGGAGTTTGTTTAGTTATATGTTTAAAGAAAATATGGGAAGAGGATGCAAAAATTGAAGATGGCTCTTTTAGATGTTGAGATCATTTGAAGCTGTACTTTATATTCTCTCAGAAATGGCTGGGATGGAGAAATAAGCAGTGGCTATTCCCCATTTTTCAAAATACAGTATACAATTGATACAGTCACAGTTTCTTAGCAGTCTTTTCTCTTATTGGTACTTTCTTCAAACTTCCTGAATATGCTAGGAAACTGCAGGTATATCTGCAAAGAATCCCTTTTATTTCTGCTGAAAACAGAACATCTCTTTGCTAAGTTTTTTCTTTCACTTCCTTGCTAAGACACAAGCAACCTTCCTCCATCCCATCACTATATCTTTGTTTATTCCTTTTGCAGCTTTGCGTACTCTCTCTGTAAAAATAAACTTTGATTTGTTTATCTGTGGTTTACCTTCTCTAGCGATATGATGTCAGTCGTTTGATATAGCAGGTTCTTCTGGGAAAGCAAGGCCACCACTTCCAACAAAGCTAGCCGAGAACAGTTCAGGCTGACACGTGTTTGTTCTTCTCCACCAATCCTTGGAAATTTGGAACAGAAATATTAATTTAAAAAAACACCTTACAATACACTGCCAGTGAATAATATATAAATGTTATCTCCAGTTCTCTCACATGAGCAGATCACAAAAGGTATTGCCTTTAGTAATCATGCACTTTTGACTAATTGTAGAGAGCCACTCCTATCAGATTAGACAATATTTGGCTAGAGAAGTAAACTGTCTAACATAGGAAGGGTTGGTTCTTTGTTTATAGCATGGAAGGATAAACTCATGCTTATAATTTAATATGCACCATATTAGTTATAATAATCTTAAAAATGCCCCTAGCACTCAATGAATTTATTTGGCTTGAAATGTAATATAAAGTAGCATGTCTCATTAGATGTACATCTAATATTTGAAAAAAACACTGGTTTCTTGAAGTATGGTCTTAAAGTAAAAATCTGTTATTATATAGAAAATAAAAATTATTTAGTTTGATATTTCTGAAATAGAATACAATTACTGGATTAAGTTAGAGTATGTTTGCAAGCTGTTTAAGGTATTAGCACATATTTTCTGTATAACCCAAAGTGGGAGGATTTAAACTACAGAACCTTTTAGCACAGTTAAATAATATGTACTACTTTCTTTTTATACAGTCTCAAAAATGTTGTCTGGTCACAGATAAAAAAACCTGCTCTTTTACCGCACTGAAACTTGTCAGTCAAAGAAAATAACCAGGGGTGGTCTCCAGCAATACCTGGCAGGTTGAGTTGCGATGAGTGATACCTCTGGTACTGCATGGACTTGGGATAAAACCGCTTCCAGACTCTCAGCAGAGGATACACTGAATTCAATCCGGAAAGGCCCACCTACAGGGTAAGTGGAAGCTGTAGCTGGTTTCAGAGGAACAGAAGTGCAAGCGCCTGAGGAAAAAAAGCAGAGCCAATTAAATGATTTGCACAATATTCTTGTCCAGATTTTACCTTGCCAACCATCAAATTACTTGCCTTCCATAACATTGTTTGCAGTATATTGTTGTTAACTTACTGAAAGTTGAGGTTTATTGAAATATACCAATATTAACTTAATACATGAATATTTTAATTTTTCATATTATAGTGGCTGCTGAAATATTACATGCTACATATGGCAATTAGTTATAGCCCTGAAACTACTGCAGAGCAGAAAAATTATTAACCTACAATTGTTTTTAAATCACACTTGCAAGGAAATGGCAGAGTAGGGGCAGAGATCTTTAATTCCTGTAGCAGCCTGCTACATTTTTGCTTAGAATTCCTGATCATCCATGTTTCTGATTCACATAGACTCACATAGTAGGTTCTTGACTTTTGACCATTTATATGTGCATACTATTTGTGCACAGAATATTGAAATGTTAGCACCCTCTTTGGATTGCCCAACTTCATGAATCTGAAGTAGTTAGAATTAAAAGAGACGTATCACCCCAGTCCTTTGAAAAGGTGTCAGATGGTTATCATATACATTTTCCATTTCTAAGCACCAGCACTTTACAGATTATGCTTTCTTAAGGCAAAATCATAATTTTAAAGCAATTATTTAAAATCACAATCAAGCTCATTGTTCCTTAATAGAGAGAAATGTAAGGAAATTCATTGTCCTAATAACTATGTATATAGAGTAAGGAAGATGGCTTTGGCAGAGATATGCAGCTGTTTGCTAGGGTAGGCAAAAGGAGTTAAGGGCTTTTTAATTTCAGAATGTCCAGGTAACATTTGAGACAGACATATCCTAATTCACTAGAGTATAAGAAAGAGGCGAGACACAGCACAATTCTGTAATTATAGCTCAAAACAATAAACATTCTTTTAGCCTTTCTGTAGAGTTGATTTCATGGCCTGGTCTACATAGCGGGGCTGATAGTAAGGTACTTCAAGATAGGGAGAGAGGAGCTGCCTACAAATAATAGTTTGATATGAATATATACTTCAGTCTAGTATTTTGTCATTGTTTAAAATAATATCCATTCTGTGTTTTACTTGCCTTTTTCCCCCCTAAACAGCAACAAAGATTTTAGTTATCTAACATAGTCCTGCTAACACATTTCAACAGAAACTTATAATATAAAATGCTAGCAAGAATACAAACATAACATTTTAAAACATAAACACAAGCCAAATACAAAGTTGATAACAATAATAAAACATAAAATATTATTATCTACTTTTTGTTTGGCTTGTGCTCATAGATTCTTATTTTATATATAGTGTCATTATTAACAAGAATGCCTCACCCAGTCCTGTAGCAAGCCAGTCATTGACTCCATTAGGTATAGCATCATATGTTGTGTGAGGCGAATAAATGCCAACTCTATTTTCCAAGGCTCGGATTACCAGACGCTCCTTCCATGTTTTCCATGTTATACGTTTCAGTGGGTGGAAAATGGGTGGATGATAAGAAAGAATGAGGCTTGCTTTCTTCTCTAGGGCTTCCTGCATCACATCCTCAGTTAAATCATTGGTGAGAAAAAGGGTATTGACAATATGAGGAGGACTTGGCTCAATCAAGAGCCCCACATTATCCCAACTTTCAGCCAGGGAAAGCGAAGCAAAATCATTTAAGGAAGTAACAATGTCTTTCAGATCCATGATGAAGCGCAAAGGCTGAACAATCAAGGAGGGTGCTTGCAAAAAAGGTCGTGTAATCAGCTTCAAACAGGACAGCGGCATTCAGATTTCTAGAAAACCCAAAAGCAAAAACATTGCCAGAAGGAACAAAAAGTGCAGTCTAATAAAAGAGAATATCAGTGGTTAGGAGTTCTATTGCTCTCTGAGCTTGGTTGCTTGCAGAGGTTCACCTGACTCAGTAACATTATCAGTGCAAGTAAATATGGGGTTAGCAAGAGCTAACGTATTAATAAGAACACAAATGTGGGATGTGCTGCATGTTTATATGTAGCAGTTTGCCCTGCCATTTGGGGGGGGGGGGAGGTGTAGTTTCCTCCTTAGGGATTCCTTAGAGCATGGCTCCTCAAACTACCATGGGCCGCATGCAGGCTCTAAAGCCATTAATCTGGCCCACGCAGCACCACGAGGTTGCCCTGCCCACATTGCTCCACCCACCCTCCAGCAGAGCACAGGACTTACCTTCTGCAAGAGCCCTGCAGGCTGGAACTAAGAGGTAAGCCCAACAGTTTTGGCCTGCAGAATACTTCTGGAGGTGTGTGTGTGTGAAAAGAGCCCAAAAAGCAGGCGAAAACGGCCCATTTTTGGCCAAAAAATGAGCTGTTTTTCTCTGATTTTAGCCTGCAGAATGCTTCTGGAGGTGGGTGAGATGGGAAAAAAGGCAAAAAAACGGGCAAAAACAGTCCATTTTTAGCTACAAATTGAACTGTTTTTGCCTGGTTTTATCCAATTTTATCAATTGCCAGCTAATTATTTTGAAGTTTTCTGAACTTAAATAAATAAATGAAGATTTATGCAAACTAGCTGAACTGGGTGGCTAATGCTTACTCTACTCTGAATGTAAGGATTGACAAGGAGTGTACGGGGAGTAATTTTTCAACATTTACAATACATCTAAATACGATACTAGAGCTTTCTTTAGAATCATCAACCTACAATTTAGGTTGACCTGATAGATAATGATTGGCCCAAAGCCTGGTGAATATCCATGGTTGAAAGTAGAGTAAAACATTCCCCACTCCTCGCCCAATAACTTCATCATTATATCATGCTGGCTCCTTTCCAGTGCCAGTCAAACATAATCATTCTTAGTGGAAGGTATTTATACATGCAATCTATCAGCCAATAAAACATCAAATTAAATGCCAAGAGTTCAAGGGATGATAATATGTTGCACGTCTTAATTAGTTCTAAGGCATACCTAATACAAGATGCTGAATGGCTATTCTAAGATATTTCTTTCAGCAAGCTGGAAGACAGTTCCAGCGAAATCTCTATGTGACTTCTTACAAACAATATTGTGGCAAACACATCCATAAACTTTAGATACTTGCTTAGTATTCTAACCACAAAAATGTTTTAAATATATTCCATTTTTCAAAGAAAGTTTTCTTTGCAACACAATTCAATCAGTTCTTACTAAGGCTATGCAGCACTTCTGATTTGAAAGAAAATGATGCTTTGGCAAAGGGTCGCTCTATTGGGAGATGGGTGGCATATAAATTCAATAAATAAATAAAGGCATAGCAGCATATAACATCTGTCAGAAGCTCTTGAAATATAACCTCCCACCTGTAACATGCTGCAGCTACAGGGAGCAGCTACACAATCCCAGAAAAAGATGAAGCTACTTTAAGGAGAGGCGAATGATTTCTATGGGACTATCTCCTGACCGTTCAAAGCCCTCTTCTCAAGTCCTGCTTAGCTTTATTATTTATTCTGAAGTCAGCATAGTATTACTATTAGACCAGGGAACTATTCCCAGATAAATGCATGCAGACTACAGTTGTATATGTCTTTGTTCATTAAATGCATATTGCAAAACATACATGGTGATCTGTTTAAATTGACTTATTTTGCAGTCTAGTATTTCACTGTCAATCACCTTAATACTTCAAAGGTGTCCTCAAATCAGTGTAAAAAAGCATATGGCTTGTAGAAGAAGATGCTAAGCTTTGAAGGCATTGTTTACTTTGATAGTTTAACACTATTGTATTCTCTTGGCATCACTTAGAGCTTCTGGTATAACACTGTGGCAGCTCTGACATAAAGTGTGTCTGACTTCAGTACTGGAAAAGTTCAACCTCTGTCTTTGCATTTCCTATCCCTTGATTGCCGTCCTCTCTCTCCTTTTGCCGGCATGCAGAAATGATGCTTCCAGAAACAATTTTGTATATTCAGCATCACTGTGATTTTAGTTTTTCAGAAGAGATAAGCAATGGAATTTTGCTAAGATTTGTTTGTTTGTTTGCCATATTGTTACCTTTAATTATGTACAAAGTGGCAAATCTTTGACTGTAATTATATTGATATATCTTACGTTTTACAAAATCATTTAAACTTTAGCATATTTTATAGCACCTGCCCCAAACATTAGATATAACATATCTGAGCTGCAAAACTCAACAATTAGATAGTCATCTATTTTTGCAATACAGATATCTCATACCTACTAAAAATTACATTGTTGCAAGATCATAAGAATTCGCTTTGGGAATAGATCCTTCCCATTCCAATTCTAGAGAGTGTTTTGTGAATGGCACATATTATTAAGGTCAATATGGTACTTCGTTGCTGTCCCTGCCTCACTTCCTTCAGGCTTGGCTGTACATATTTAATTATTTACAAGCTAGTCCAGAATTTCTCCCTATGCCTTACAAAAGAATTGGGTTTCCTTTCACTGAACAAGGGATATCGTAAGTGGACACTAGTGTAATATTGTCTCCAATGAGACAAAGTTGAGATTTGGGACCCAGGTTTTTTTCCTTCTCTTCTGTTAAATGCTTGTTTTATTTATTTGTTTTTTCACTAAAAATCAGCAGGCTATTCATGCTTAAATCACAAAATGGGAAAAAGAAATTTCAATATCTTTTAATAAAAGTACAAACATGCAAAAAAACTTCTAGATGAAATGTCTGAAGGTCTTCCATAGTAGATGTTTTTACTTTTTGCCAACAAATTGCATCAAGTATTATTAATAATAGTTGAATAATGAACACTTTAGATCAGGGGTGTCAAACTGACATCCCGTGGGCTGGATGTGTCCCATGCAGGCCACGCCCCAAACCACCAACTCCATGAAGGGAAAAACATCCTGTGACTTGAACACTGGGCACTATCTAACAAAATGAAATTCAATGGTGAAAAAAGTAAGGTTCTACATTTAGGCAAGAAA
>JANHFK010010844.1:18607-30063 GCA_036250565.1 Sibynophis collaris | reverse complement strand
AGAGCATGCATGAGAGATGCTGACCACAATAATTTATAAATATATTTTTTTGCCTTGGGTTAAACCTGTCCTATGTCTAGAAGATGCCTGATTTCTGCATGCTTTCTGCACAGTCCAAGACATTGTGTACAGCAGCAGTATAAAGGGACAGAATAGTCCAGAAAGAGAAATTGTATTTTTGCTAATGGGTAAGGACAAAGTAAGTCTGTGTGAGGTAATAATTTAGGTATATAAAAGTGCTGCCATTTAGAATAAAAATAGCTTACTTTATATTTTCCATAAAGCGGATGTCGGCCTCCAACTATTAGCATGTCATATTCTCGCTCCAGGATAAAACGAACTGGACAACCCGTTCTACAAAAATGTATGCAACATTATGATGAGTTGCTAGGACACCAAAAAGCATGTGCCACAGTGCAGGGATTCTCAAGTCTTGGCACTTAACAGCAGGCAAACAGATTATTCTCGTTTCAGTTCACATTGCTTTTTACTCCCTCTACATACATACATGTCAGAGTGCTACAGAAGGCCGTCCAGGCTGGAAATGGGGCACAGGAGGGCTGCGCAGCCCTCCACACCCCATTTTGGCTGCCATAGGCACCATGGGCTGATCTTTTGCTATTTCCAGGCCAGCCCCACCGGCCCGAGCTAAGCACCCTGTGGGCTGGATGGGGCCTGCAGGCCTTGAGTTTGACACCCTTGGTGTAGAGCAGTGATGGCGAACCTATGGCACGTGTGCCACTGCACTGGCCCAGCTCAGCTGCAGCGCGCATCCACGTGCTGCACAGCTAATTTTTGGGCCTTTCTGGCCTCACAGAAGCCGGAAAACAGGCATTTTCTGGCCTCCAGGGGGGGGGGGGGGGTGGGAGAGCCATTTTCGCCCTCCCCAGACTCCTAGAAAGGCTCTGGAGTGCAAAAAACGGGCCTACTGGAAATTGAAAAATTGGCGTTTTTGGGCCTCTGAAGGGCCTCGGGGGGGGGTGTCGGGAATGCTGTTTTCACCCCCCCCGAACCTCCTACAAAGGCTCTGGAGGCCCTGGAGGGTGAAAAACGGGCCTACCGGAAGTCGGAAAATGGGTGTTTTCAGGTCTCTGGAGGGCCTCTAGAAGGATTGGGAAGGCTGTTTTTGCCCTCCACAGACTCCTAGAAAGGCTCTGGAGGCTTTGGAGGGCAAAATTTCTGGTCCCACCGGAGGTCGGAAAACGGGTGGTTTCCGGCCTCCAGAGGGTCTCCTTATGGGTGTGGGCATGCTTGCATGACCCCCCCTCCGCCCCATCCCCTTTTGGCACGTGAAGTGAAAAAGGTTAGTCATCACTGGTGTAGAGTCTCTGGGCCTCTATAGTCTACATCCTAAATAAATAATTAATTTTCTTCATAGCAAATTTATGTCCATAATTTTAGAAAACCAGAGAAAATAAACAAGAAACCATTAAATATATGAACTGGGTTTCAGTTATTTGAGATGGTTGCGCTTCAGTTTAGTACTTACTTCTTTGCAGCCACTGCTGCTGCCGCTGCAAAAAATTGAGGTTTAGTTGTTTTTCCCCCAAAAGCTCCTCCAATTCGTGTTGTATGGCACATGATCTTATTGCTCTGAACATCTAACACAGAAGCCACCATATTCTATAAAAGAAAAGCATTCCCAGGTTTGTTTACCCCTGTCAAGCAGCATATTCCTACTTAATAATTTACAGCATGTATATCTATGAAAAGTGGTGAAATCTGGCCGGTTCTATCCGGCTCGCACGAACTGGTAGCGCCAATGGTAGGAGGCTCCGCCCACCTACCGGGACATCATTACGTCCCATTTTTTACCCTCTGCACATGCGCAGAAGTGACGCGCACATGTGTAGCGAGCTCGCGCTTCTGAGCGCTCCCGTTCCCAAACTGGTAGCGAAGGTAAGTAGATTTCACTGCTGCCTATGAACACATATACTTCCAACTCTATGTATATATATATATTTGGGAATTCTATCCTCAGGATTGTACATATAAACCCATTTCTTTAGATCCACTATTACTGTCAGGTTAAAGGTTCTTGAAATAGTCCAGAACTCTAAAACCTGCCTTGTGGAAGTAATTTTGGAATTATGCTCACTGGAACCTCCCCAACCCTATCTCAATCATTTTGTAAAAAGTCTTCTAGTGTCTGCTCACTGTGATGAATATAAACAGAGGAAGCAAGCAGGAGATGGGGTTCCTGATCTATCCTACCACAAAGGATAGGATCCTGTTCCAACCGTGGTTCACCTCAAACTGAAAAGTAATGGCCTTTATTGCCTTCCTTGTTGTTTTAAATTTGTATTTAATTTTTGTAAATTACCTGGTTATTGCCCTAAATGTGCTTTTCAAATGGCAACTGGACTTTCTTTGTTTGAAGACACTTTGCTTCTCATTCAAAAATCTCTTCAGTTCCAAACAAAAGAAGATTCTTGGATGAGAAGCAAAATGTTTTCAAGGGGAAAAAAAGGAAGTCCAGTTGCCTTTTGAAAAGCACCTTTGGGACAACCATGACAGGGATGACTGAGAATCTCCATAGATACCTGGTTATAAGCACAAAATAAACAGAGGCAATAAAATCAACTAATAGTAATATTATTATTAATGAACAAACAATCAATACAATTTTAGAGCATCTTTGAATGAGTGGGTATGTGGTTTGTCTTGCCTCATAGTTACTGCTGAATCAATGGCAAAACCTCAAGTTATCTCACCTGTACACGTGCAGCATCCTGAGTGGACACATATATATCCATAGTATTATCTTCTTTTCTTGGAATGACACATATACTATTTGTTTCCAGGTAAAAATGTTCTTGACCCCCAATGTGGACTTCACCTATTAAAAACAATAGTACCAGAGAGATGATTAGTATCTGATTTCATTTCTTAGTTCAAGCTAGATCCTAACTTTGCCTTCCTCAGTCTGTATCTCTCTGGATGTATTGGATCAACTCTCAGACTTCCCTTGGCAATACAGTTTGGGAATTCTTGAAAGTTCATCAAATAACAGACCAAAAACAATAAAAGCAGAATGATAAATAGCAAAGACATATCAAAGCTGGGAATATTTCATGCCATTATCCTATGATAAATATTTCATTTTAGGCAAGCCTTCTGATCCGGAGATGAAAAGTTCACTTGTATTGAGTTTAAGCAAAATGTCAATGAACTAACTGAATCTACGCTATAGAAATATGCTGCTTATCACTAGGACTTCATGGTCATTCAGGATTGATACGTCTTACCTTCAATAATTTTGTCCACAGTCTGAAATGCTTTTTCCACATCCCCTCTTTCAATTTTTTTATCTTTTGTTAAGAAGGAGCCATGATTAATTGCTTCCTGGAACAGAGAAGGGCATTTTGAGATCAAGTTTTAGAATCCAGAAGATATTACAGAATGAATGTATCACATTTTGTCTCGGTACAATTGCATTGACTTTACTCTAGTTAAGAAATTGTCTCATTGTAAATATGAACACAACTGGCTTCTTCCCAGTTCATGAAATAGCTGATCATCAAAATAAAATAAAATAACTGTCATGAAAAATAAAGAAACATTTCCCAAACTGTATTATTTCATACTGGCCAAAGGTAGGGACATTGCCTGTGTGCTGTGAGTAGCACTCAGCTCCTAATTCTTATTCTGTAAAAGAGTTCATTCAGCTTCATGTGTATAAATGGGAAACATATTTTAGATAAATGTATGGTATAGCATACTGGCTTTGTTGAGTTATGCTATCTTTATGTGAGCCAATGTATCACTATCTTTCTTGATATCAGCAAGAAAGTAATGCATGGGCCTTCTTTGGGATGCTTGGTGAATTTCTGATCCACTCTGCCTGGATTAATGTTATTTGAAATTAAATGTCAAGGTTCTGAATGACGAATCCTGATTGCCTCAGAGTGCTGACTCAGTTGGGTTCGTCAGTCGAAACCTTGACATTAAAATTATCTTCCAATTTATACTTCTGTAGTTTTTAAAATGAGGTCTTACTCAAGTACAAAATACATTTAAAACGCATTTCTTACAAACACAGTTCCAGACATGCATACAGGACTTTTTGATCAACAATGTGTATGTTGTGTGAAAAAGTGTGCTTATAAACATACTTTTCTATACTTTTACATTATTACATTAATCCAATAAAAGGAGCCATAATTACATACATCAAAGTGAGGCAGGCTGGATATAAATGTTTTAACTGTTTAATGTTTTTGGGCTGAAAGGAGTAATGTCTTTGAGCAACTGCTGAATACAGATCAGAGATTTTTCATTTGGAAAAACCTTAAAATTGGGGAGATAAAATTGGGATGTGAGAGAAGGGATGAAGTGTCCCCAAAAACTCATGGTGCAGATGGGAAAACTACAGAGGATTCCTCTATCTGCTCTTGTTAGCACATGAAAAATAAACCACTGATGCATCATTTAAACATAATCTATTTTAGGTTCACTTCGGCTTTACTGGGCAAACTATAGATAAAGAATAAAGGTGTCACAGAGCTCTTCTCTTCTTCCTTACTTCTCTGTTCTTTTTTGATTTGATTCTTTGTTGTATCAGACATTTCTCAAAAATGCATAGAGAGACTTGCCAAAAGAAAAGAGCACTCCAAATAACTAAAGAATAGGAATAGCTTCCTGTTAGAAAAGGGAAAAGCAATTTGGAGTTTTTAGTTTTAAAAAACAAATTAGTGGAGGAAGGAACGTCAGAATTAAATAAATGTTGCTTTCTGCTCTCATAATGCTCTGTTCTTGTGCAGCTGATTAGCAGTAGTTTAAAGGCTAATATACAAGCCAGGATTAATGTTGAAATTCACGTAGCAATGTCAGAGAAGGTCCACCTCCTAAGACCCGCCAAATGTAAGTCTCTAGCAGAAGAGATCTGAAGCATGCCTTCTCTGCCATGAGGTGGGCACAGTGGTAGGATCCTGCCAGTTTAACAACCGGTTCGGTGATTGCGGGCTTTGCGTGCACCCACAGTTTTACGAAAACTGACCTTCCACGTTACTGCTGGGGAGTAACACGGCTGAGGCGCAGCAATCCGCTCTGCCGCATAAATCAGCTGAGAAGATATAGGTCAGTAAAGCGCAGGGGCGGGCAGGCGGGTGAGCCCACCTGATTGTAGAAGGGAACCGGTTCGCTCCCAGCTGATCGTCAGAGCTACCTGTCTGCCCAAACCAGTCTGAATGGTAGAATCCCACCCCTGGGTGGGCAGAGATAATCAAGTAAAGGGAATCCCTAAGATAATGCAACCCATGCCATGTACACCTTCAAAGGTCAAAACCACAAAATTGAATTGGACCCAGAAGCAGATTGGCAATCAATGCAGCTAGCAGACAAGAGGTGTACCATGTGCTCTTCTGGAAGCACAAATGACTGTCCCTGCTGCTTCATTCTGTACCAGTTGAAGTTTCCAGATACTCTTCAAGGGCAGCCCCATAGTAGAGTGCATTACAGTACAGGTAATCCTCGACTTATGACCACAACTGGGATCAGAATTATGGTTATAAGTCAGTGCAGTCGTAAATTGAGACACCATTTGAACAGACCTGGTTTTACAACCAGTGTCTGCAGGCTGGGATAAGGAACATCCTAAGAGCATTCCTCAGTTCACTGGGGCAGATATATATAATTGGATATCATCAGTATACTAATGATACCTCATCCCATGGTGACAGATGAGTTCACTCAACGGCTATGTTAAATAGGTGAGGAGAGAGCACCAAACCCTACACCATCCCATATAGTAAGGGCAAGTGTTAAACTCACAGTGTTAAGAACCTTAATCTCCTCAGCATCTCTGGGAACCATGCATAGTGATAAGTTTCCTAAGTGGGGTGACTTACATGGGTATAATCCAATTCAATACTTCAGATGCTCTATTAATCCAGGCAGTGACCAAATGGAACACCATCCAGGTCTATCAGTCACTGGGGACGGTGGGCAGACCAATCTAATGGGTCCAACTTCACTGCAGTGGATAGTAGCACCAAAACATTTCATGACCTTGACGAGAGCGATAGCAGGAAGTTCCCCAATTTTACATCATGTAGCCATTGCTCCAATGCGATCACCAGATCTAGAGTGTGACCACTATTCCATGTCAGGCTCTGGATTATCTGGGAAGGCTTGTGGCCATCATAGTGGCCATGAACTCCCAGTCCACCTCAGACCCACTCCTAGAGAAGGCAGATTGAACTCCCCCAGTATCATAAGACTGCATTGCCAACCCAGAAATGGAATCAAAGAGTCCAGGCAGGGAGGTTGCTGTGCAGTAGTGAGACTGATACAACAGCAACAAGCTTAACTGATTCGTAGAGCCCAATGTAATGAACACAGTTTCACATTCAGTCACCTGTGGTGCATTGCTTCTTAAAGCCATAAGAGAATCCTGGATGACAATCAGCACCCAGGCCTGGAGTCTTGACTGATGCCACATCTGAAACCCAGTTGGATATATCTTTGAAAACAACTGAGGGAGATCATATTACAGATAGCTTGAAAAGCAGCAGTCAAAAACCAGGGTCACTGAGGATATGCTGACAGAGTATAGGGGCTGTGATCTTAGTTACACAGTTAAGGCAAATAGTCACCAAAATGCAAAAAAAAAACCCCAACCCAAATGTTTACCTCGATTGTCAGAATCACTTCCAGATCTTGATAGTCAATCTTCACTTTTTTTGCAGCTTGTTTTGCACACTCAAAGGATGTTGCGACGACACCACATATAATATGCCCAATGAATATTACCTGCATGAAACCCAAACCATAGGAACTGCATGACTTTTGAATACAGTACAGTAAAAACAAGATTTGATTTATCTCTACAAACTTCTTGTAAGGTTATTTATCTTTTTAAAAACAAAGTTCCTGGGTGGGTAGAACAGATTTTTCTCTCTCCTTCCCAGGGAGGTGATCTTGTGCACCTCTAATCTTCTCCTGAAGAGTTGTGTGGAAACCTTTGACTGTTCCTATGATGGGGAGTGCTCAAATTTATAATTATTTCTCCTTGCTTGATTTGTTAGTTTGGTGGTGTTGATGATGTTATCCATTCAGTCCTGTCCGAGTCTTGGCAATTCTATGTGCCAGGTCTGTCCACATCTTCCAATCTTGCACTGCTTTCTTGAGTTTTTGTATGCTTTGGCTAATGTTATCTTTGATGGTGTCCAGCCATCAGGCTCTTTGGCAGCCTAGCTTCCTTTTACTTCTAACTCTTTCCAACATAATTGCTTTCTCCAGTGAATTTCCCCACATGACACGGTCAAAATAAGTGAGACACAGTTTTGTGATTTTTCCTTCCAGTGACATGGTTTTATGTGCTTCAGAACTTGCTTGTTGGTCACCTTTGCAGTCTAAGGAATATGCAGAAGCCTTCTCCAGCACCACAACTCAAACAAGTCAATTTTCTTCCTGTCTTGTTTACAGGTAGCTACGGGAAACACAATACAGGGGACTAACCTACATTTGGTTGCCAGGCTGATGTCCTTGCTTTTTCATATTTGGCTCATATTCATCATTGCTATGTGAACCATTGCAATCCAACATTTTATTCTTCTTGATCAGACATTCCAGGCCTTCTTTGTTTTTTTATAGGAGACTTGTATTGTCAGAATATTGCAGATTGTTGATATTTCTTCCTCCAATCTTTACCCCAATTTTTGATTCTTCGAGATCTATCTTCCTCATGATCATTTCAACATACAGATTCAATAAGAAGGGGAAATAATGCAACCTTGTGATTCCTTTTTCTATCTTAAACCAATCACAGTCTCCATAGGGTATTTGCAGAGTGGTTTCCTGATTTGTGATTTCACCAAGTTGATCAGATGTGCTGGTATCTCCTGGTCTTGTAGGGCTTCCCATGATCAACACAATAGAAGACTTTCTTGTAGTCAATGAAGCATATGTAAATGATATTTTGATAGTCACGAATTTTTTCCATGTTAGCTTATTTCACCAAAACCAATAATTTCCATTATTCTAAAAGATTGAGCAAGCAGGATACAGGTAGTCCTCTATTTACAATCATTTATTTAGTGACCATTCAAAGTAATAACACCACTTTAAAAAGTGACATATCACCAGTTTTCACACTTGCAACTATTGCAGCATTCCCAAGGTCATGTGATCAAAATTCAGATCTTTGGCAACTGGCATGTATCTATGACAGTTGCACTGTGCTGGGATCATGTGATTACCATTTATAATCTCATCTGGCTCCTGACAAGCAAAGTCAATTGAGGAAGCCAGATCTGCTGCATTATTCACTTAGCAAGACTTAAGAACTGCCTTGCTTTATAATAGAAATTTTGAGCTCAATTGTGGTTGCAATCCGAGGACTACCTGTAATTGCAAATATGTATCTTGGTAAAGAAACCCTAGAACAAGAAGAAACTCCTATACTAACTCATGTTGGCATAAGTTGTGCCTAAAGCTTGACTGTTACATGGAAATAAAATATGAAAACAAGAATTACTTCATTGTCTGCAAAGACATCCTCTTTGCCATCACCATTTTTCCCTGGAATGTCTTGAGCTGTTACTACATCAACCACACCTGGTTCTTTCAAAGCTTCTGATACATCAATGGCTCTGGAAACCAGAAGAAAAAAGAAGAAGCATTTCCCATTTAAGGTTAATAACCTATTGTTAAGGAATTGGTTAGACAAACTCTCTAATGTACAGTACATACAGTACTTGTTTTCTCACCTAAAGTAAACATCAATGACAAAAATGCATATTCATTCCAGGCAATTTAAAACTGCACCAGACAGCCTACAAATTGTCTTCGGGCTCCAGTTTCTTATTTTACCCAGTTAACTATAAAGAAACAGTGGCCTAATTCAGACTGAGCCTGTTGTTCAAAGGGAAGAAGTCATTAAAATGCCTTCTTCCTAGAGCTAAGAGAAAGCAACTAGCCCAAAGTCACCTAGCTGGCTTTGTGCCTGAGGTGGTCATAGAATTCAGAAACTCCAAACTCACTCTCACATTTTGATATACTAATAAAAGAATGAATCAATGTGTGTGGCAGAGATATCAGAGATTTCATTTTACACTATTTATTCTTTTAAAATGAGACACTTACGTACTGCTTAAAACTTCAAATATGCAATGTTTAGAAATTTTGTAACATTTCTTTTTTTCTATGTCCCTCCCCTTTTTCTTTTTTTTATGTATCATTTTGTAAAATTAATTATGAAATAAAATAAACAAACATTGGAAGTAGAGAAAAGATAAGGAAGCCTGTAAAAATTAAGAATGGATTTCTTGTGAGATGGATTTGGTGAACAAGAAAATCCAGTGCCTGCAAATTGTATTCTACTCTTATTTTAAAGAATTGGATCCTGAACATCCCTCTTGTCATTTACTTTTTATTTATAACCTTCACCCTTGACCCTGGCCACAGACGAACGTAAAAAATTAAAACAGATTTAAAGTGTGTTCTGAACCTGTGGAAATATGGCCCCCAAAACACATTTCTCATGCCTCTTCTTTCATGTTACTTACAGAATTTTGGCATGGGCCCGCGTGCTGGTTACCACTGCCATGTACAGTTGGCCCTCTGCCGGTTCCATATCATCCACATAGACAGCTTCACCAGTGGCATGCTTAATACCAGACTCATGCTTGATGGGACGTCCCACAGGGTCCTGAGTAGGTTGTTGAGGATCTACATCCTGTCACATAATAGGAAGTCACTGAAACTATTGTAAAATGACATTTATAAACCCTTTTCTATTTTATCCTGAGAAAAAGGTTACATTTCTACTTATTTTAGAGTCCCTTATCTTTGTGAACCAATAATCACACGTAAACTAGTGACAACATAAGTGCATTGTCACAAAATGGTTCGAACATGGTCAGTCACAATGCCCACATATACCAGCACATACAACCACTGGGATGTAGGTTCACCCCATTTTCTTTTCTAAGAATGCCTCTGGGATCTATGTGGGCCTTAGGAGCATTGTTGCAAATGTAGATTACAACTGGGAGTGCACTTTGTTTTGCAATATTTTCACATCCCACTCATTTTTTGAAAACAGAAATATTTTTAAAAATAAAACTAAGTAAAGCAGATAATTTGATAGGCATCAATGTGTGTGTTAGAAGGACCATTGTCACTTTCAATGACCTCATTGGGCACCTACATCATATATTGTCTGACTATTATGTATATACAGTAACTTGGAAAATATTCCCAGTAATAGCAGAAAGTCCACATTTCTAGAGCAAGAGGAAAATGCCCCCACCTTCAAGAACTAGGTGGGTAATTAGCCAAGTGACAAATGCCCCTTCCCATTTTTGTAGAATCATTTCTATTAGCTGATTGAGATATTTCTGTCTATTTAGAAAAACATATTTTTTAATCTACACATAACTCTTTTTAAAACTGGCTTCACTGACCTGGTATACTTGTATGCCCTTTGATGGTTTATCACAGAATTCGCCTAAAGCACTCATGTATTCCTTCGGTAAATTAGGATAGTTGTATGGAAACTGTAGGAAGTTAGGAATTCATTTAATATATTATACCAATATTTCAAAACTGATTTTGCTAGAAGGAAATCCAAAGTCAAAAGAGTACTGTTATATTTATAGTAACATTAACAATCATTTAGCATTATAAGAATCAACCTACTTTATCTCTTCTAGCTTCACAAAGTAGTCTTTTATTTGTGGTAGAGGAGTGGGAAGAACATTGGAAGTGTCTATTTATATTTTAGATTCAACAAATTTACCATTAATAAAGTTTAAATTCTAAACGGGAAGGAGTTGATACAACCCCATACCATAAAGTAAGATGTGAAATTAGCTTGTATCCCAAGTTCAAATTAACCACATCGATGTAGAATCAGACAATAGTGCAAATTCAGAAGAAATTCCAGATATATTATAGCAGAATATTATGATTTTAAATTACAGTAGTGGCATTTAAGACTCTAAAAACTATATTGGCTAAAAAAATTAACGCAACTAAAAGAATCCATCAATCAAATTTTAGTTTAGTCTACTCTAGTTCTATTCTAGAACTAATCTAGTTCTATTCAATTAACCCTGTTAGCAAAATATTTCCTAATACATTACTTTTTTATATATGGATGTTTTAGAGTAGAAAATTGAAGTCAAAGGACAAATATATATGTTTTTGAAAGTCTAGGCTTATTCTCATAACTACAATATGGCGTTTACATGTGTAGTAACCTGATGTTCGCATATGTGCAAGCATGGTAAATAATTACTATCAGAAAATATATCATCTACTGAGACATAAGTCTAATTTACACAGCTGTTCTTGATGTAAGTCTAATTTACACAGCTGTTCTTCCTAGGATTACCATAGCTGAACTGTTCAAATTCAGACAATGACTAGATGGCAGTAGAGATACAATTTTCTGTGTCCCCATTGTAGTCCTATAGTTTTCTGTGTAAATTTAACTGATGAAGTTAAAT
>JANHFK010010842.1:0-13686 GCA_036250565.1 Sibynophis collaris | reverse complement strand
AGTCCTGAAAGGGGCCCAGTTCTGGCCTCTGGAGGGCCTCCGGAGCCTGGGGGAGGCTGTTTTTGCCCTCCCAGAGGCTCAAGGAAATCCTCCGGAGCCTGGGGAGGGTGAAAAATGGGCTTCCCGGAAGTCCAGAAACTGGCTTATTTCTGGCCTTCGGAGGGCCTCCAGAGCCCGAGGGAGGCTGTTTTCACCATCCCAGAGGCTCAAAGAAAGCCTCTGGAGCCTGGGGAGGGCAAAAATGTCTCCCATCATGGTGCAAGAGGCTGAGTAGGCCACACCCACCAAGTAACCGGGCAGAGAACTGGTTGCTAAAATTTTTGAATCCCACCCGATTAGGAGACTGGAGGCGAAAACATAAAGAACGGGTATGTCTAGTCTGATGAAAAGAAGGACTAGAAGTGACCTGAAAGCAGTGTTCCAATATCTCAAGGGCTGCTAAAAAGAAGAGGGAGTCAAGCTATTCTCCAAAGCACCTGAGGGCAGGACATGAAGCAATGGGTGGAAACTAACCAAGGAGAGAAGCAACTAAGGAGAAATTTCTTGACAGTTAGAACAATTAATCAGTGGAACAGTTTACCTCCAGAAGTTGTAAATGCTCCAACACTGGAAAGTTTTAAGAAGAGATTGGATAACCATTTGTCTGAAATGGTGTAGGGTTTCCTGCCTAATCAGGGGGTTGGACTAGAAGATCTCCAATGTCCCTTCCACCTCTGTTATTCTATTTCTATTTCTCCAATACACATTCTGTTTGCTCCAGACCATCCCTATTTCTAACTGCTAGCTGAGGTATGCAGGATGACTCTTTGTTACTGTTATCAGTCTTCTAACCACCTAGAATTGATACAAGTGTTGCACGTGCATATTCTCTGTGAACAAACATTATTTGTTCTTGCCAGATAGATTCCACAATTACAGGCACTACACTTTTCTTTCAAGTGGATGCCATAGCCTTGCTTCCTTTTAGTGGACAGCATCATTGGGAACCTATCTAACAATGTTTGGATTTAAATGAGCACCATTCATACATCTCTACTGACAGGTGTCCCTCAGCCTATATCCCCATGATTTGCACATATCTAGAACTGTAGCATTCAAGAAGTAAGTCACAGCTGATTATCTAAAATGTTAATTGGAAATCAGCTTACTCTTTTATCTGGCATTGTATAAATCAGGAAGCAAAATAAAAGAGCCTTAGAAATGAATACTTCAGCACGTATGCAAAATAACTTATCCTTGTTTTATTACATTAACAATATTAATGAATAAGATCTGTGTGCTCTTTCAGTGTGCTCTTTCAGTGTGCTATTAGGATCAACTAGCAGTTCATTTGATGTACAGGTATAAAATAGGAATTACTCAACTCTCAGGACTACCCACTCAGCCAATGCCTTATATTATGCCGCAAACTACAAAATAGCCCCTTGAACTCGGGCACGTTTGCAGACATAAAAAAAATTAAATGGTGTTAAAAATAGTTTTGTGATTATGAGTCCCAATGAAAAAAGAAATAGCAAACAACATTTTGTTTAGCTATATACATTGAGACTCATCTATATCTACTTTTATTGTAATGATTATTCTGGATTTTTGTTTATGACAAGGCAGCTGACTTGATTCAAATTGAAATAATAAATTTTTATTTTTGAAACACACCAAAATATATTAAATGAATAACAGTACGGGGCAAGGAATAAAAAGATATTAAGAATAAACCATTTTTACTGAGTAATTAACTTTCCAAATTGACTGAATCCTCAGAGAAGGAAGATGTGATCTTTTAAAATGGAAAAGCTTTACAAACATATTTGCCATTTTATAGAGAGAGACAAAAAGGAAGCATTGTCTAGCATAGGAGATAAATTGTTGCTTGATGTCAGCAGGTAAATCAGATTATAAATTATATATCCTGTTTAAAATGCTGCAATA
The DNA here is from genome assembly GCA_036250565.1 of Sibynophis collaris. Taxonomy (NCBI): domain Eukaryota; kingdom Metazoa; phylum Chordata; class Lepidosauria; order Squamata; family Sibynophiidae; genus Sibynophis; species Sibynophis collaris. The sequence continues at coordinate 11,757 of JANHFK010010842.1, read as the reverse complement.
TTATTTTAAATGGAAATCTACATAGCGATTAGTGATGTCTATGCTTGAGGGATTCCAATTACAGATATTGGTTAATTCAGATTTTGCCGATTTACCAAGCAACCTGCCAGTTTTATGGCAGATACTTTGCAAATGTGACTGACCTTACAATTCATCAGGCATTTCAGTGACACTAAGCCTTTCATTAGTTATATAGTCCTATTTTGTATAAATAGCTGTAGAAGAATATCAAACAACTTTACAACAAATTTAATAACCTATGTTAATTTCTGGAGGTAGATAAATACCGGTATATAGTTGCACTATTACTGAACAGAACTCCAGTGCCCTATGGGTTTTTTTTTTTTGGGCCAGTTGCAAAATCTGAAAGGACACAGCCTTCTGTGCTTTTGGGAAAAAACGATAAGATGCTACATTTACCTATATTTATATACTCAAGAAAAACCATGAAGCTTTTTTAATCAATGAAAGCTTATTTGATAATCAGTTTCCCCTTAAGATTTCAAGGACACCTGAAGAAAGAGATTCGGCTTTTTGAGCTGACATTCTTCCAAAGTTTATTTTATAACTTCCTGTCTGTCTGCTGTCTGTGCCATGCAAGTTGCTGAGGGATTTTTAGAGAACTCAGAGAACTTGTACGTGATTGGGTGACATTTTGCCCATTCCTAATGGAACTATTATTCAACTCTCCACTGAAGGTTTCCTTTTGCTTCTCAGCATCCAGGCCCAGCCCCTGTTCTTTGAACTCAGTAAACGTTCAACCTGTAGTGTAGATTTTGTGTCTTCAACAGCCTTGAAGATGACGTGAGGAAAAAGTGGAGGGAAATGCTCTCTCCGTCTGTGTGAGTTACAAACACTCAGGAACCAACGCTTACGCCAGAACAACTCCTCCATTACTGGCGTGAGAGAATCGGACGATACTTTATTCTCGCTCCCTCCAACTAATCCCGCAGCCGGGAAAGCACCGCAGGAGCGGATTAAGCACTCCGCTTAACTTTTGCAGGTCCTCGTTCTAAAGGTTCGTGGGCCCTCCCGCATCGACGTTTCCCCCTCAGAAAAGGCGACCGCTGCCACACGCCGCCTCGAACATTTTGTCCGACAAACCCGCGCTTCTCGTCGCCTTTCTCTCCCTCCCCCCCCCTCACCAAACCCCCGTTCCGTCCCGTGGCTCGACGGGCTGGAGATAACGCCCCCATTCTCGGAGGCGGGCGGCAAACAAAAAAAAAAAAGGAGAAAAAGGAGGGGGGAGGTTTAAGCTCCCTAGAGGCGGGAACGCGCGCCCACTCCGAGGGAGGGTTGTTATTCCGCGCTCTGGCACCGTCCGCGGTGGCGACTTTGTGCTTTAAATTGGTCTCAAAGCCGATTACGGCTCATCTCCAGAGTGATTATTTTCCTTTCTGGCTCCCGGTGGAGGAGAGGGCTGGGGTCGGGGTGGAGAGAGGTTGAATGGCCATCAGCTGCCGGAGGAGGAGGAGGAGAGGTCCGGGAGCCTCAGCGAGCGCGGCGCGGCTGTGGTCCGGGGAAAAGCGCGGCTAGTAGAACTTTCCTGGGCGAAAAGAAGCGGTGAGGCGCCCAGAACAAGGATGCCGCCGGCGCCCCTGGCCGAGTTGAAGCGCTCGGAGCAGCCGCCGGCTGAAGCGAAGGAGCTCAGCTACAGCCCCGGACTCCAATAGCGCCCAAGGTGGCGACACCCCCCACCAGGACGGAGGAGCGCGCCGGCGCGAGGCTTTGCAGTGGTGTGCGCCACCGCGGAAAAGGCTGATGGCTCTGGGTTCCGTCTGGCTTCGCCTCGCCTGTCCGGAGAAGCCGCGCTGTTCTTCGACGACGCGCTGGTGACGGCGGGCAGAGGCTTCTCTCCACCCCACTCCACCCCCACCCCCCCGGTCGATCCGAGCGGTTCGCCGTCGGCGCTGGGGGCACCATGCAGAAAAGCGTGCGCTACAACGAAGGGCACGCCATGTACCTCGCCCTGCTGGCTCGCAAGGAGGGCACAAGGCGAGGCTACCTGAGCAAAAAGACCGCCGAGGCCAGCCGCTGGCACGACAAATGGTTCGCCCTCTACCAGAACATGCTCTTCTATTTCGAAAGCGAGCAGAGCGGCCGGCCCGCCGGCGTGTACATGCTGGAAGGTTGCAGCTGCGAGAGGGCGCTCGCTCCAAAGGGCGCATCCGCCGTCAGCGTTAAGGACTCGGCGCTGGACAAGCAGGTAGAGGCGGGCCCCGCCCTCGCTAGGGGGTTTCCCTCCTTTCCTAAGGCTCCCTTCCCGCTAATGGGACGTTGGCGCAACTTTCAAACGGGGCGCCTTGGCCCTGGGCCACCGCGGGGTCTTCTCCGCTGAAGTTCTGGGTGTAGCCGCGTCTCACTTTGGATAAAGGAGGTCGTAAGGCAGGTGGAGGGAGATACGTGCAGCTCTGCCAAACGGAGGTTTGGCTCTCCCTGAGCTTTTACAAGTTTGAGCTCTCGACTAGTTTTTCTCAACCTTCTGCATGAGTTGTGATATAAACTCCTCAGAGTTGCCCAGCTAGCAGTGGGAAGGCTGTCGGATTGAATTAGGGTGTGCTTGAAGCAGAAAATGCCTTTAATTTTGAAACGCAGCGCGAGCAGCTCGACTTGAAACATCCCGTCCAAATGTTTTGAGTTCTCTTTCTCTTTCTTCAGTCCCACCGAATTTCGGAATGGCTTGACTGATGTCAGAGAAGAAGTAACTAGAATGTTAGCGTATGTTAAACGTTACTCCGCACCCAGTGGAGATGAAATTTAGTCAACGTGATTTTCAACACGTTTTTTTTTGGGGGGGGGGAAGTCCCCAAGAGAACAATAGGAACGTTTCTCTTCCCTGACAAACGTAGTTAGATTAACATGTCTTTTAAAAAGCCGTCAGCGGAATTGAAGGTATTTTCAGTCTCTTTAAATAAAGCCTCTAGATTTTGCAGCCCATAGAGTACAGGAGGAAGACAGCAGCTAAACTCTTCAACATTCCCTTGAATGGGGATCAATGTTAATGTTTGGTTTTTTAAAATCCCTGGCCAATTTTTGGTAGATAGTGTTGTTTTTCTCAGTCTGCCTGCCAGGTGCAAATTATGTTTTGTTTCCTGATGTTTTTGCTGGCTTATGAGCAGTGACTGCTGGCTGGAAAAAAAAAAAGATCTCCTGATTCTTTTTAACTGTTTAATGACATTAACTTTCAAAGAGACATGAGAGAATGCATAGAGTGCATGGGAACATCAAAATTCAATAAACCAAGGCAATACTTATGACCACAATTGAGCCCAACATTTATGTTGCTAAGTGAGAAATTTGTTAAGTGAATTTTGCCCCGTTTTACAACTTTTCGCCCCACATTTGTTAAGTGAATCACTGCAGTTGTTAAGTTAGGAATATGGTTTTTAATCTGGCTTCCCCATTGACTTAGTCAGAAGGTTGCAAAAGATGATCACATGTTCCTGGAACCGTCCTGGAACTGCAACCGTCATAAATATGAACCAATTGTGAAACATCCAATCATGTGACAATGGGGATGCGGTCATCAGTGTGAAAAATGGTCATGTTACTTTTTTCAGTGCTGTTGTAACTTCGAACGGTCTCTAAATGAGACCGTTGTAAGTCGAGGAGTACCTGTATACTACAGTACTACAGTACTAGTCTTTCTATTTATACAATCTTAGAATATTGGCAACACTTGTTTATGAAGGCGATTAGGACACATGTATGCATACTTTCAACTAGCACTGCTTATGCTAGTCAAATTACCTAGTTTGAGTAATGAAACATCTGTAAGAAAACAACCAAACTCAGAGAGCACCAAGGACTCCTTATACTTTAGTATTCCTGTCTGCAAATGAAATACAGCACAATAATCAGAACACTCACTTGTCTCTAGCTTCCCTTTAGAAAGTTTTTGTTGTTATTTTGAAACAGCAATAATTTAGTGGTCATGCAGCTTTGTCCAACTTTCTTCTTGAGTCTAACTGTGTTTAATGCAATTCTAGCTGCTGTATTGGCTAAGCAGGAAAAGGTTTAGAATAAAGGAGTCCAATCCTAACTGTCATTCTTGGAAAGCCAGGACACTCAAGTTTTATTTCACTCTTGGAAAACAATGTGCTCTGCAAATTATTTCGACACAAAACACATGAGTTTTAATTCAGGATTGGAACACTCAAAATAGGTATTTTGAGGTGAGAACATTTTTGTGGTTGTTTTGTACATTCCTGGTTATAGTCCAATTCATCAGAAGGCACCAGATCAGAGAAGATTGGTCTAAAGCATGCTGGCTGGAAATTTGTGAGATGTAATCCAGTTTATCTGAAATACGCCAAATTGGGTCTAGAATAAGGCTTTTAAATATTGCTGCCTCTTTTTGTACTATATCCCCTGGGGATACGGATCAGCTCTCTGGGTGGAACAAGGAATTAGATGGTTTTCAATGGAAAAAATGGTGTGATAACTTGATGGTGTATTGCCACTTTTGAAAAGTGATCAGTTTTCCATAACATATCATGGAATATAATAGTAAAGGTGTTAGTCAGAGATGAAGGAGATCCTCCGCCATAGAAAATGATGTAGTTGAGGTAGTCAATCTGCCTGGTAGGATTGTTCTTGTGAGAAAAAATGGAGGAAGAGGCAGAGCTGTTTATGCCATCCTGAGGAAAAGATACGATATAAATTTGATTAATAAATGGATTTAATCTATTTGGAAACTAATTCTGAAGCTTTTAATGTATTCAAAATGTGTAACCCTTCAGATGTTTAAGTACAGTTAAACCAAATATTTCTGAACTTTTTCTTATTAAAACAGATTGTATACTGATTTGTATAATTTATCAAACCTTTACTGAATTAATTTGAATTTTGTGATCATAATTTTTGTTTCTTGAAACATAATTCTGGCATTTCTTTAAATATAACGTGTAGAAACAATTATCCTGATGATGGATCAAAAGAGCTCAGTGATGTTTTAAGATGAATATATTTGAATTTAGATACCACTATAGTTGTTCAAAGTCAGGATTAGATTTACAAGTAGGAAGCAATTAGCAAGAATAGTTTTTAAAAATTGTAAATATTATTGTAAAATTGAAAGTTTAGGAAACGATGCATTTTTACTGATATTTTGACTCAATACAGCGCTATTCTAGACTTTATTAAAACTTTCAATAAAATACTTTGGTTATTGAATTAAATTGTAAATTTATATAGCCTGCTTGATCTAATAAAATGAGGAAAAAATTTTTTTGCATTCAGAAGTGATAATGATGCAAAGTAACAGAGACAATATTCAATGAGTGATAATAATATGATGTAAATTTTATAGTCGTTTTACAAGTCTACTCAAAAATAAATTTCATGTTCAATATGTATTTCTAGAATAAGAAGTATTGAACTCCAATTTTAGTTATATGCTATATCAGACTTCAGCAGTGTCATCTTCATTGCCAGTGCATTGTTCCTATGTGAATACAAATTTGCATTTGATGATAGACACTCATTTCTTTTGATTTATAGAATCAAACAGGTGTTAGTTTCTTTGGAAGCACTGGAATTTTATCTCTAAAGGAATACATTTTTGACATTTAAAAAAAATAGGAAATAAATTCTTCATAGCTTCAAAAATCCATTAATTTAACTATATAAAAAACTCAAACCATGCCAGAAAAAAAATGTTCAGCTGTTGCAGTGAGAGACAGTTAACATTTTAGGTATATTTATAGAAATCAAGATGATTTAGAAGAATGTTTTTAAAATAGAGGTATTTTGTTTTTCTACTTTTGTGACAAGTTTAAGCATACATGGTTTCATGCTTAGCATGATCTAAACACAGAGAGAGAGAGAGAGAGAGAGAGAGAGAGATGCTTGCTCAGTTCATTTTCCCTTGTTTTAAATTATATTAATTGTTAAATTCTATGTTAATTTTGGCTAAAGAGATACATTTCATTGCAATGCAATGTTTGGTGATCTCAGGTGGTGATATAGGTGGCAGAGATCAAATTATCAGTTGATTGCAGTATGCAGACTGCTTTATTTTGATCTGTGAAGGCCGTCAGGTTTTGGATCCTGGATTTTTGGCCATTAAAAAAACACACCATAATTTGTAGACATTCTTGAGGCAACAAATGATATATTAAGATAAAAATTGATATGTAAAATAAATTTCAAGCACCTGGCTGCCTCCCATTTACTCTTCCTTCGCTCTTTGCTCTGCATAAGTGAAACAACTAACTGCAATTTATCAGCATTTTCTGGTCTAGCTAGAATAGGAAGTTATGATTAATGTTTTCTAAAAAAGGATATGAAGCCATGGTTTAATTTCAATTTCTGAATCCTAATGAATCTGGGAACAATTATCCATATTTCACAGGTTTTGAGTTTTTGATGTTTTAATTTAAGACACAGCAGATCAGCACCCCTTTTGGATTTTTTCCCCTTTTCATTTAGCAAATTCTGTTCTAATTCCTAACTTAAAGGCAAGTAAGAAATAGTTACTCTAGCTGGCATTCTTTTTCTTTGTTGAACTCCATTTGCTCTTCCATTTCTGGCAGAATGTGGGCCATTTTTCTTCAGCCTGGGTAGAAACATTCCCTGAAAGGTTTTCTTCTTTAGCACTCTTCTCTGGATTGTACCCTGCTTGTCCCCAAGAACAAACCTTATAACAACCAAATTCTGTGTCCATCTTTGGTTTGCTAGCATTACACCTCCATCTTTCTTTTTTAAAATGCTTTTATCTGTCTCCTTCCTCTGTTAAGCTCAACAGTGTCTTTTTCCTAATGAAGAATATGCTGTCTACTAAGAAGAATAGTGCCTATAAAAGTTACAAAGAACAACATGTTTATTTGTTTATATGTTACAGAATGTTGGAGAGCTATGGGTGGCTGGAGATTGTCACACTATAATGCCTTGTCAGCTACAATTTATAGTTTGTTGCACTGTTTGTTCAGCCTGATCATAGAAAGTGTGTGTTAAGGGACTGCATATTACTGCATGAAACACATATATCCTGGTTTATTGAACCAGGTTGAGCCACTAAAATTGTAGGTTAATGCTTATACAGGTAGTCCTTGACTTTTGACAATTATTCAGTTACTGTTCAAAGTTCTGACAGCATTGAACAAATGATACTTAGGAGAAGTCCTTGTAGTTCTGGACTTCCCAATATTCCTGTGGTCACATGATCACAATTTCCCATGTTCCTTGCTGGCTTCTGACAAGCAAAATCACTGCGGAAACCAGCAGGTATGAGTTTGAAGAAATAATCACATGAGATCCTCTCTTAACAACCTTGTTTTAAAAAAATGGCAACTGGGATTGCACAGGTGACATGGTCACATAATGTCATGCTTTATGACCATGTCAGTTAGCAATAGCAATTCTGGTCCAAAGACAAAGACTAGGACTACATGTAGTTAGATATATTATAACACCTTATATAAAGATGAGTACAGTGTAAGAAAGAGTAAAAATAAAAATATGAAATGAAAAGTAATAAAAGATACCACATTTCCTTGGAATATAGTACATGTAATGATAGGATAGTTTAAGGTAGGTTTGCTGACAGTCAATCAATCTTTATTCAGCCATAGACCAACATAGATTTGCAGAGAAATCCTGTAATGTTTTGTAACATCCTTGATTGGGTTTAATGTTACATGGAGCAAAATGTTACAAACTACAATATTTGTTCTTACATGTGGAATGATGAGTGGTCCATGCTCATCATTCTCTTGGGTGTTCCCTATATTCTTGAAGTCCGCCTTGGAAAAATTAAGATAGATTTTTAGGAGTTGCAGAGGAAAAGATTCGTAAGAAAAAATCGACAATCTTCTTTCTCCAAGATACACTGTAATGTAAAAGAGAAGCAGAAATTTAGACAACAAAGTGCATTTTTTCCTAATATTAAGAAATGGTATGGAATGCACAGTTTCGAACTAAAAAGTAAAATATAATTGTTCTAAATGCTCTTTAAATTGTTTTAAAATTATTCTTACATATAGCAAGAGAAGGACTTACACAAATGTTTGTTATTTAAAGACGATGAGCAGTTTAAAAACAGACTACTAGAAAAACCATTTTTGTTGTTTATCTCTGTTTAACTATAGCAGAAGTGTCAAACTAGCATCGTCACATTGTTGTCACATGATTTCCCCCCTTTGCTAAAATGGGGTTGGGCGTGGCCAATGCATTACGCATCCAGCCCGTGGACTGCGAGTTTGATACCCCTGAACTACAGTATCAAGATCACTTGGTGCCTAATGTAGGTGTACCATATGTAGGTTGCAAAGATATGGATGATCACAAGAGGTTATCAAAAGTTAATGCTTTTTATATCAGTTTTCTGCTATCTAATGACTTTCTGGATTTTTGAAGTTCAGATACTATATGCCTATTGTAATAAATATGATAGGCATATTATATTTGAGAAAAAATTGTTTGTGCTGCTGCAGTGTTACAAATGGAAACTGGAGAACTGAAAGGAGAAGAGTATGTATGTGGTCCAGTATGCACTGGCAGACATTTTTTTGATAAATGCTTTTAGAATTGCTACTAAACACAGAGAATAATTTAAAGGAAGAGTAGCTAAATTAAAATGTTAAGAAAAATAACGGTATACTTATAATATAATTTCAAACTAAATTTGAAATTTTAATCAGACTCATTATAATAGCTACTATGCAGATTTTTTTTCTTAAATAGTCAGCAATAATGACATTTCCTTAGTGGCTATAGTCATCTCTGTAATTTTTTTTGGTAATTTTTTTGTTATTGTTTGTAGTGTTATTTTATCATATTGATTTTCCTATTTTAATATTATTATTATTATTATAAGGAGGGAATATAAGCTGGACAAACTCCTGATGCATTGAAGTGTCATGTAAATAATAAATGAAATAATAAATGAAATATTAGTATTGTCATGTTTAGATGCAAAAGATACATTGGAATTCACTCAAGGATGTGTAGGACTTGTGATATAGGTGAAGAATAGATAGATTTGGAATTTGTGTAGGTACTCTAATGATATGTTACTATTGGAGATTGTAGAGAGGCAGGAAGATGAGTGAATCTCAAAGGAATTGTTCATGGGCACACTGGTTGATTAATTATTGATTGATGATTTACTGATTATATGCCATTGTCAGTGTTGATTTGACTACATACAGATTTTGTAGAGACTCTGTCCCCAAGTTGGCCCTTTGGGTATTCTAACACTGTATTTAGTGACAATAAATAGACACTACCTCTGTCCAAGCATATCTGTCTAAGGTGTTAAAGGACATTTTGAAGCACTGAAAAAATGTGGGTCTAAGATAAATACTGTATGATAGATCTAAGCCAATGTTTTTCAAGCCTGGCAACTTTTAGATGTATAGATTTCAAGTTCCAAAATTCCTCAGCTAGCATACATCTTAAAGTTGCCAGATTTGAAAAACATTTATCTAAACCTACCATTCCAGTACAATGGAATGCTTAGGCGTCAAAGCCCTTCCTGAACAGAGAAAACATTATGTAATTGGGTTGAACTAGGGAACAATTTATAAACAGTAGCTGTTTTGTTTATTATGTCAGCCAGTCTATTAACTGCTCACACATTAGTTTGGAGCATCAACTGTTTCACTTGTGTTAGTTGAAAAAGGAATATAGGACTGACTGTAATCTTGATATTGATGACAACAGTGCATATTCTCAGATAACCTCTTCAGGTGGTTTCACAGAAATATTTAAAATCACTTGGGATAAAATAGAATCCTAATGAACCTGATAAGATAGCTAGCTGCCAAAGAGCAGTGCAATAATTCCCCAATATCATCTTCTGGAATCCATTATTTACTTGGAATGGCACCATTGTAATACATTGCCTTAATATCCCACTACTAATAACTAGCCCAGAAGGACATTGTGGTTAATGGTAGTGGAAATGGCTAAGAAAACAGACTACATCAATTTCCCCTAAGAGAGTAAAGCAAATAATTTTTGTTCCAACTTTCTTTATTGATTTCATGTTTTTATGATGAACTGTAGAATAAACAACATTCCTGGAGATTCAAAAAATCATAAAATCACAGGGTTGGAAGGACAGACAGGAACTCTCAGATTATTCTAGACAAATGGTTCTCCAATCTTTGTTTGAAAATCTCCAGTGATGGAGCACCTACAACTTTAGCATGAAGACTGTTCCACTACTTAATAGCTTTCACAATATGTTTGGATTCCTACCTGTAAAGCTATCATATTCATTCGTTTGCATTGGCTTGCAAGCTATCCAAAGTGGCTTACTTTATTTGTATGACACCCATTCCTTAAGATTCTAAATTAAAAAAATCAAGATGATAAAATAGCAGTTTCAGAACTTGACAGAATGTAAAGTTGTAACTTCCTATTAGGGTCATAAGTAATCTCACTCTGGTGCCTAAATGAAGAACCAGGTTTTAAAAGGATTCCTAAAGGATAGCAGAGTTGAGGCCAAATAGATCTTGGAGGTGATACCGTATCAAAGGCCAGTGCAGTGATAGAAAAGACACTTCCCTGATCCTATAAAATGACATTGTTTTATTGATAGGACTTTGATAAATGGGAATTTATTATCTGCTTTTGATATGTTGTGTGCTTCTTGTTTGAAAATGCTATAAAGATACAGGGAAATGTCTGCTGATATTCTCCCCTGTTTTGAAATTTTATTTTCCCTATGTTGCTTTGGCAAAGTGTAACCTTCATTTGTGGTTTTTTTCTGAAGTTTTATTGGCAATTAAGATAAATTGTGTGCTGAGATTGCTAGATTACCTGACAAAGGACACAGCTCATTTGCAAACTAATTCAGATATAATTTTATTATGTCTGAGCTGTAGGACCTTAGTTCTGAACTACCTAGTTATTCAAATATTGCTCTTTTATATAACTGGCTCCTAATTGCTTATCTGCTCAGGAAGCCGAGAATAAAGTGGAATTGTGTTATACTGGAATTTTGGGTGTGGTTTTTATTTTATTTTCATAAGGAGAGCTTGAATAAACAGTCTTCAGCTAATCACTCCTTTTCCTGGGGTTAACTACATTTTTGTGCCTGGGGAATAAATGCCATCCTGAATTCTTTGGAGAAAGAATAGAAAAAAACAAAATCAGTCAAACTGTTTGACTTATACCCCACCTTTCTGCTTTAACCTCAGGTTGCCATCAAAGATTGCAAAACAAAAAGAGAATATAAAGTTTAAAAATGTAGATTTAAAATACCAATGAAATATATACAGAAATAATCCAATAATGAAAAAGCATGTTGAAGGGGCTGTATTCTTACAGATTTTAAGAAGACCTTTATCTAATCTCCACCCTCTCTTTTGGGAGGAGTTTGTTGAGAAAGGTGGTCAGGTTGGAATTTCAGAACTTCCTGGAGGCAACAAGAGTACCAGTGGAGTTTCAGGCACAACAGTACTTTTTGATGATTTCAGCGGAGTTCTCCTAGCAGTTTTGGATACCATCAATTGTGGCATTCTTCTGGATTGATTATGTGCTATGTCCTATGTGGGCTGGTGGTAGTGATTCTCCTTTTTTTGTGAGTGGTTATAGTTGGTGATGGTGGGAAGGGGGTAATCAAGTCCAAAGCCTTTAAACTACCAGATGCCACAAAATCCAATGCTCTCATCTCTTATGACCGCCTCCTACCACCAAATACCTCCCATCGACTGGTTCGCTCCCACACATTGGGTCTCCTCAGGGTGCCGTCAGCCAGACAATGCCGGCTGGCGACCCCCAGGGGGAGAGCCTTCTCTGTGACAG